>VSMD01122735.1:0-26471 GCA_008750895.1 Mirza zaza | reverse complement strand
TGTGTCCCCTCCCCATTGTGTAGCAGGAAGTGGTTTGCAGAAGACTGGCACTGCCCCAGACTCATGAGATGAGCTCTGATTGGTCTAAGCCAAGCTCTGTCCACCTGACTGATGGGCACATGAGCTAAGTTGGTTCCATCAGAATGAAACTCAGCAGTTTTGAGAGATTGTTGGGGGAATTGAAACTCTCTATTTTTTCATGATGTAGTACTTGGATGTGAGTCCTAGAACTTCAGCTTCTACTTTCCTGGTTTTCTTACCAGGAAAGAACCTGACCCAAGGATGAAGTCAACTCATGGAGCAGGGGTAGAGTTGAAAGCATCGTCCCCAAATGGGGTCAAAGCCCCGATCAAGCCATTTCTGCATCCTGTTATCATTAGAATTTTTCCAACTACCTGAGGCGATAAATTTTCTTTATTATTTAAAATCACTTTTTTGTTCCTTTAAAGAATATATATTTATTCTGCTTACTATTAATATATCTCTGATGCTGTTTCAAACATTTTACACATTTAATTCAAGAGGTTCTCTGCAGCCAAGATTGTAAAAGCCTATTTCAGAGTCTGAAGCCCTGGGGATTTCTCTCTTACTGTTTCCCTGCATCCAGGAGTTTCTTCTGGCTCTCAGAGAGTCCCCAGCCAGGCAAGCTGCCTTGAACCTCTCCTTACTTACTTTTAGTGCTTCCATCACTTCTCTGGTGAATCCTAGCATTCTCTCCTAGGTGATCTGTTTGAAATGTATCTACTTACTGTTGTGGTTCTCTTTGTGGAAAAGGCATATACTACTTGCGTCTTGTTGGACATCTTGATCCATTTCTTTTCAATTGCCATCCTAGTGTGTGTGAAATAGTATGTCATTGTGGTTGTGACTTGCATTTTCCTAATGACTAAGGATGTTGAGCATGTTTTCATGTGCTTATTATATCTTTTTTGGAGAAATGCCTACTCACGTTCTTTGCTCATTTTTCAGTTGAGTTCTTTGTCTTTTCATTGTTGCATTATATAAGAGTTCTTACTATAGTCTGCATGCTAGACTTTTATTGAGATATGATTTGCAAATATTTTCTCCCATTCTGTAGGCGTCTTTTATGCTATTGATAATGTTCTTTGATATACAAAATTTTTTTATTTTGATTTAGTACAATTAGTCAATTTTTTCTTTTGTTGCTTATGATTTTGGTATCATCTCCAAGAAGCCATTGTTGATCCAAGGTCACAAAGATTTACCCCATTTTTTCTTCTAAGAATTTTATAGTTTTAGCTCTTATATTTAGGTCATTGACCCATTTGAGTTCATTTTTTAATATAGTGTGAGGAGGAATTCAACTTCATTGTTTTGCATGTGCATATCCAGTTATCTGAGCACCATCTGTTGAAGAGACTAACTATCCTTTCCCCCATTGAGTGGTCCTTGGCACCCTTGTTCAAATCAATTGTCCTTTGATGTTTGGGTTTAAACCTGGTCTCTCAATTCTATTCCATTGGTCTATGTGTTTATCCTTATGCTAGTACCACAGTGTCTTGATATCAGCAAGTGTGAGTCCTCCAACTTTGTTCTTCTTTTTCTTTTCTTTTTTTTGAGACAGAGTCTCACTTTGTTGCCCAGGCTAGAGTGAGTGCCATGGCGTCAGCCTAGCTCACAGCAACCTCAAACTCCTGGGCTCAAGCGATCCTCCTGCCTCAGCCTCCCAAGTAGCTGGGACTACAGGCATGTGCCACCATGCCCGGCTAATTTTTTCTATATATATTAGTTGGCCAATTAATTTCTTTCTATTTGTAGTAGAGACAGAGTCTTGCTCTTGCTCAGGCTGGTTTCGAACTCCTGACCTTGAGCAATCCACCGCCTCAGCCTCCCAGAGTGCTAGGATTACAGGCGTGAGCCACCACGCCCGGGCTTGTTCTTCTTTTTTAAGATTGTTTTTAGCTATTTGGGGCTTGCAATTTTATATAAATTTGAGAATTAATTTTGACTGCAAGAAAGGCTTTTGGAATTTTGATAGGGATTGCATTGAATCTGTAGGTTGCTCTATGTAGTTATCACCATCTTAATAGTATTAAGTCTTCCAATCCATGAATATTAGGTGTCTTTCTATTTAGGTATTTTTAAAATTTTTATCAGCAATATTGTAGAGTTTTCTGTGAACAAGTTTCACCTACTTGTGTAAATTTATTGCTAGATATTTTATTCTTTTGAATGCTATTGTAAATGGAATTATTTTCTTAATTACGTTTTTGAACTGTTCATTGCTAATGTGTAGAAACACAACTGTGAGTTGATCTTATACTCTGAAAACTTGCTGAATTTGTTTATTTGCTCTAGTAATTTTGTGTGTGTATTCTTTGGAATCTTCTATATGTATTATCATACCATCTGCCTATAGAGATAGTTTTATTTCTTCTTTCTCAATTTGGTATCTCTTATTCCTTTTTCTTCCTAAATGCTCTGGCTAGATCCTCTAGTACAATGTTAAACAGCGGTGGTAAAAGTAAAAACCTATGTCTTGTTTCTCATCTTAGAGGGAAAGTCTTCAGTCTTTCATCATCAAGTATGATGTTAGCTGGGTTTTTCACAAATACCCTTTATCATGCTAAGGAAATTCCCTTCTATTCCCAGTTTTATGTATGTTTTTACCATGAAATTTTGTTAGAATTTGTCAAATGCTTTTTCTGTGTCAACTGAAATGATTGTGTCTTTTTTTCCCTTATTCTACTAATGTGGTATACTACTTTGATTTTCTTATGTTGAGCCACCCTTGCATTCCTGGGATAAATCCCCTGCTGTCATGATGTATAGCCCCTTTATTATGATTCAGTTTGCTAATATTTTGCTGAGGACTTTTGCATCTATATTCATGAGGGATATTAGTCTATAGTTTTCTTTTCTTTTGATGTCTCTGGTTGCCTTTGGTGTGAAGGTAATGCTAGCCTCATAAAATGAGTTACAATGTGCTACCTCCTATATTTTGGAAAAGTTTCAGAAGTGAGGTTAATTATTCTTTAAATGTTTAGTAGAATTCACCAGTGAAGCTATGTGGTCCTGTACTTTTCTTTGTTGGAAGGGTTTTGATTACTAATCCAATCTCTTATTATGAGTTTGTTTAGATTTTCTATTTTTTCTTGAGTTGGTTTTGTTATTGTGTGTGTTTCTAGGAATTTTTCTATTTTATCTAGCTTGTCTAGTATGCTGGCATACAATTGTTCATAGTAGTCTCTTGCAGTACTACTTATTTCTGGAATGGTATTAGTTACGTCCTCACTTTCATTTTTTAATTTAGTTATTTGCTTCTTCTCTTTTTCTTATTTAATCTTATGAAAGGTTCGTCAGTTCTGTTGATATTTTCTTTTTCTTTTTTCTTTGATATTTTCAAAGAATCAACTTTTGATTTCATTGATTTTCTCTATTTTTAAAAATTCTCTGTTTCCTTTATATCCACCCCTTTTTATTTCCTTCCTTCTACAAAGTTTGAGTTTAGTTTACACTTTTTTTCCTAGTTCCTTTTTTTTTTTTTGAAACAGTCTCACTTTATTGCCTAGGCTAGAGTGAGTGCCACGGCGTCAGCCTAGCTCACAGCAACCTCAAACTCCTGGGCTCAAGCAATCCTCCTGCTTCAGCCTCCCAAGTAGCTGGGACTACAGGCATGCGCCACCATCCCCAGCTAATTTTTTCTATATATATATATTAGTTGGCCAATTAATTTCTTTTTATTTATAGTAGAGAGGGGGGTCTCACTCTTGCTTAGGCTGGTTTCGAACTCCTGACCTTGAGCAATCCACCCGCCTCAGCCTCCCAGAGTGCTAACTTGAGGTCTTTTTTTTTTTTTTTTGAGATAGAGTCTTGCTCTGTTGCCTGGGTTAAAGTGCAGTGGTGTCAGCTCACAACAACCTCAACCTCCTGGGCTCAGGCAATCCTCCTGCCTCAGCCTCCCCAGTAGCCGGGACTACAGGCATGCGCCACTATGCCTGGCTGATCTTTTTCTGTTTTTTAGTAGAAACGGGGTCTCACTCTTGCTGAGAGCTAGTCTCTAACTCCTGAGCTCAAATGATCCGCCCTTGTCGGCCTCCCAGAGTGCTAGGATTACAGGCCTGAGCCAGGTGGCCCGCCTGACTTGAGGTCTTTTTTGGCAATATTCTCATTATCTCGGAGATTTCCTTAAATGTCTACGATCAAAAAGAAGATTACAAATGCCCTCACAGCCTTTGTGGATTGGATCTGAACTGGAACGTTCCAACAGCACGGCAGCTATCCAGGCCACCTACACCGCTGCCTTAGCCGCCACCTCCAGCCTGTGCAGCCGGAGGATCAGCTACATCTGCAAGACTGGGGTCCTCGCAGGTGTTTCCCGTGTACGCATCTGGCCCTGGGCGCTCACTGCGTTCCTGCAGTGCTTGGAAGCCCTCATTCCCCTGCAGAGTTTTCTCCTTCGCATCTTTCTCCCCAGGCTTTCCCTGCCTGCTGAGCCTTGGCACGTGGCTGAGGATGTTATTCGTCTTTAAATGTTTTCGACAATTGCTTCCTGAAATGCTGATGCAGCCTGAGGGGAACAAAACAAAGACAAGCCTTTGCACTGGTGCCTAAGGGAACTGCCACACTAGTGCAGAAGCACAAGCACAATTTTGAGAACAGAATCCACCCTGGCCCTTGGCACCAGCAAGCCACCGCCAGCGCAGGCAGCCATCCCCGGTATGGAGGCTGTGGGTGGGAACGGAATCGCCACATGCTTTCTTACTGAAAAAGAGTAGCTTTTTCTTTATTGTGCACTCCCATAGTTGCTGTAAGCTCTTGACTGGATTCCAGAGTTCCAAAAAAAAAAAAAAAAAGATTCTGTCAGGTTTTGCCGCTTAATGATTGCATCAATGGAGAAACTAACTCTTTGAGCACCTTCTGCCTCTATTTTCTGTCACTGCTTCTCTCTTCCACTGCTTTTTCAAGTTTTTCTCTTTTATTAGTTAGTTGTTTTTCTTCCAATTACTTTCTCTTGCCAACAGCACTATCTACATCTGCAGAGAAATTGGGAATTTTCCCTTTGGGACTAATTTCCATGGAATGTATTCCCGGATGGGGAAATTCCAGGCCAAAGGAAAGGAACAGTTGTGCAGCTCTTGTTAATTATTACCAATTGCTCTAGAAAGATTGACCTGACTTACCATCCTACACGCACCCCCAATCTTGTTTTTCTTTTCTGTCTGCTGGCAAAAATTGTATTTTTAATTTTTCTCATAGCTATTCTTCTTTGAGTGTCTAAGGTGTGCCAGGTGCCTTTATCTGGTATTCCTTAATGTATCTCTTCAAAGTGAGTGTTTTAATTTATAAATTTAGGAACTCAGAAAGTTCAAGTCTCCTGAGGTCACACAGCCAAAAAAGGCAGGTGAGGGATAACTGGCCAGAACATTGCTACAGTTTCTATTAGCCCAGTGGCTTCCAAATAGGGTGATTGCCTGCATCATGTCAGGAATTAAAAAATTTATACAGATCCAAATTAAAACTCAGAGATAAGAGTCTTGGATGATAGAACCTTTCCCCAATTTTACTATAAAAACAGAAAGTGCAACCGGACAGCACACCAAAATCCCACAGACTAGAGCTGCCATAAAACCAGGAGGCAAGGACTCACCTGTCATGGAGGTGTGAGGACTCAGGGAGCAGTGGACCTGGGAGCCCTTCCTGAGGAACCCACCAGAACCTTTTCAGAGGATTAAAGATGGTCCCAAATCTTTTTTGAAATTGCTCCAATTGAGACGTTATGTTATCTTCTCTTAAATCTCGGTGGGCACCGTGACTGCCATGACCACTAGAATAGCAAGGAAGTGGTCATGTGCCAGCTTCTGGGCTGGGCATTGGGAGAGCCCCAGCCGACGAGAGGACCGAGCTGCACTCCCGTAAGTGTCTTGTGTTCTTCGATTTCTGCCATACTCCTCGAACACAGCAGCCGTTCTCCTTTATGTCTGGCTGTTCCATTTGCTTAGAACATTCTTCCCCCAAATATCCATGTGGTTCTCACCTTTGTGGAGTCTGTGTTCAAAACAAACATTCTCCATGACAACTTCCTGACCTCCCATATTTAAGATTGCCAAGAGCATGGTGACTGACCCCTCCATGAGATAGGTTAACACTAACTTTGTTATTGTTGTGTGTGATATTGAAGCGACCTTGGGTGTTTGGTTTGTTTTTTCCTGTTACTTGCACCTGAGAACATGCCTATTGTTACACATGGGATTGTAGGGATTTTTTAAAAAATTGAGATATCCTTTACATGTAAAACTCACCATTTCAAAGTGTATAATTCAGTGGTTTTTAGTATATTCAATGGTTGTGCAACCATCACCACTATCTGATTTCAGAACATTTTCATAACTTCTAAAAGGAGTTAATAGTCACATCCCTTACCTCCCCCCTGTCCCCTGCAACCACTAGTCTCCTTTCTGTCTCTATGGCTGTGCCTATTCTGGACATTTCATGTAAATGAAATCAGAAAACATGTGGCCGTTTGTTTCTGTCTTCTTTCACTGAGCATAATGTTTTCAAGATTAGTGTTCATGTCAATAGGATACCAAATCTTGCATCCATGTAGCTCCATTTTCTCTCTCCTTTATGCTGTTATGGCCATAAATTACATCTTTATACCTTGTGTGCCCATTAATGTAGATTTATAACTATTGCTTTATGCAGTTGCCTTTTAAATTAGACAGGAAAAAGAGGAGTTATAAACCAAAAATGTGATATGATTGGCCTATATGTTTCCCTATGCAATAACTGGAACACAACCATGCAGAGAAGGGGATGGGGGAGGGGAGAGAATGGCAAGGGGAGATCAGCTGGCACACAAGCACGACTGCAGGTGTCCACTCAGTGTCAAGCTCAGGACCGTGTCCACACTTGTGGGAAACGCTTTGGCCTTCAACCTGGATTGATGAGGAAGGTTGTTGCCCTGCTTACTGCTGACAGTCATAGAGGGAGCAGTCTATGGAAGAAGCTGACACATGGAGAAAGGCAGAGCTGGAGCAACCCACTCCTGAAACTCATGTCCCTCAAGCCACAGAATGCCCTCTATTTCTGGGATTTCTGTTGGCTGAGCCTGACAGTCCCCTGCCTGCCCCTCAGCCATCTCCAGGTCTTTGCCTGTGGCCCTGGGCTGTCCTCCACCTCCAACGCCTTCCCCATGCCCACCTGGTGAGAACCTAGATACCCTTCAATTTCCTATTCAGTGAAGCTTTCCCTGACCTCTCAAGTGGGGCTGTCTCTTTTCCGCAGCACCAGCAGCAGTCCCTGGGCATGCAGCTGTGTGTACACGCTGTGCTATTATGTTATTATATGTTATATTGTTACATGTTAAGGGCTCAGAACTTTCTTAATGCATCCTTTCAGGATTGATTCATCCATGTTGATAAATGTAACACTAGTTCACTCATTTTCATTACTGTGTAGGATCCCATGATACTAGTCTTTAATCTATTTCTCCATTCTCTTATATTAACTGATCATTGAGATTATTCCTGTATTATTTTTGCTCTAACAAATAATGCTGCCCAGAATGTTCAGCACCGAGTAATAGGGACACGAATACCAGTGGTGTCATATGCAGAAAATGTCCCTCAAAGATATCAGTTCCTAATCCCTGGAACCTGCAAATATTATCTTCTTTGGAAACAAAGATTTTGCAATGCAATTAAGTTAAGGATCTTGACATATCCTGGATTATCTGGGTGAGCCCTAAATGCAATCACATGAATCTTTATAAGAGGGAGACATCTGGAGATTGACACACACACAGAGGAGACAATGATATGGAGAAGGAGGCAGAGATTGGAGTGATAAGGCCACAGCCAAGGGAGGCTGGCAGCCGCCAGAAGCTGAAAGAGGCAAGGAACAGATTCTTCCCTAGATTCTTCAGGGAGAGCAAACCCTGTTGGCACCTTAATTTCAATCCAGTGATACTGATTTCAGACTTCTGGCCTCTAGGACTATGAGAGAATATTGTTCTAAGCCAACCACTTTGTGATACTTTGTTACAACAGTCAAGGGAAACTAATACAAGTGGCTTAAACAAGATACAATTTATAGCTTTTGCACATAAAAATCTGAATATGGACACTCCAGGATCAGATTGATTTTGCTCTCTTCTCTCCCATCCCTAGGGTGTGGCCCTGTCCTCATGTTCCTGTTCAAGAGGGCACATAGCACCACATTCCATTGCTAAGTAACAGGACAAATGAGAAGGAAGGGCAAAGGAAAACCATGAGCTATTTGTTGAGAAGACTGCCTAGAAATGGTCATGTGACATTTATGTTTCATCCCATTGGCCAGAACCTAGTCATGTGGCCACCCTACTTGCAAGAGAAGCTGGGAAATGGGAAATATAGTCTCTATTCCAGAAGACCACTTGACCCGCTGACAATCAGGGGATCTAAGATGAGGAGAACAGATACCACGGTTGGCAATTATTTTTTGGGATATTTCTTTGTGCTTGTCTTCATTCTGTAAGTTTAAGAAATGTTTTTTAAAACATTACCATGCAGCCAGGCGTGGTGGCTCATGCCTATAATCCTATCACTCTGGGAGGCTGAGGCGTGGTGGATTGTTCAAGATCAGGAGTTCAAAACCAGCCTGAGCAAAAGCGAGACCTCGTCTCCACTAAAAATAGAAAGAAATTAATTGGCCAACTAAAAATAATAGAAAAAAAATTAGCCGGGCATGGTGGCGCATGCCTGTAGTCCCAGCTACTCGGGAGGCTGAGGCAGGAGGAACGCTTGAGCCCAGGAATTTGAGGTTGCTGTGAGTTAAGCTGACGCCAGGCACTCTAGCCCAGGCAACAGAGTGAGACTCTGTCTGAAAAAAAAATTATCATGCATTATTTGTGTATTTTTAAATGTTTGAATAAAAAAGAAAACCAGTTTTTTAAAAGTTTAAAAATATCACCATGCATTATTTGTGAATATTTAATAAAATGTTTGAATGAAAAGGAAAACAAAAAAGTTTTAAAAAGTTTATAAAAACCACTAATAGTCCTAGCTACTAGTCCATGTATTATTTGTGTATTTTAAAAAATATTTAAAATGAAAAGGAGAGGGAAGCTGGGATGTAGAAATTTACTCTGTCTAGGACCTGGCCCTCCCTGGAGAGCTGGTCCGGAAGCACTCAAGGGGCAGTTGCTTCTAAGAGAAAACTCAGATTAGACACCCAGGAGGCCACTGTGAGCAGCAGATGTGATCTAACAGATTTCCTTGGAGCTCCTTACTCACCCCATCAAAGTGGCTGTCACGCCAAGGCCAGAAGCAGGCTTCAGGGTGAGCACTGCTCAGAGTGTGGGGAATAGGAAACATTTTCCAGAAATCTCTTATTGAGCACCGTCCTGGAGTTGAATAGTGTCCCCCAAAGTGCATGTTTACCTGGAACCTCAGAATGTGATCTCATTTGGAAACAATGTCTTTGCAGATGTTATTAGTTGAAATGAGGTCATACTGAAATAGGGTGGCCCTAGATCTACTATGACTGGTGTTCTTATAGGAAGGAAAGAAATGTAGAGACACAGACACACGAGGGGAAAATGCCATGTGATGGTGGAGGCAGAGACTGAACTGAGGCAGCTACAAGTCGGGGGCACCAAGGATTGCCAGCAGCAGCCAGAAGTCAGAAGAGGCAAGAAAGGATCCTCCCTTAGAGGCTTCAAAGGTAGAATGACCCTGGCAACACTGTGACTTCCGACTTTGAGCCTCCAGAACTGTGAGAGAATAAATTTCTATTATTTGAAGCCACTCAGTTTGTAGAGTTTGGTTAAGGCAGCCCTAGGAAGCTAATGTGAGCACCTGCTGTGAGCTAGACACTGCGCCAAGCACTGGAGACTACAGTAGTGAAGAAGATAGACTGGGCGGGGTGGTTCACACCTGTCATTCCAGCGCTTTAGGAGGCTGAGGCCAAAGAATTGCTTGAGGCCAGGGGTTCAAGATCAGCCTGGGCAAAATAGCAAGACCCTGTGTCTACAAAACATTTAAAAAATTAGCCGGGTGGCCGGGCGCGGTGGCTCAAGCCTGTAATCCTAGCTCTCTGGGAGGCCGAGGTGGGCGGATCATTTGAGCTCAGGAGTTTGAGACCAGCCTGAGCAAGAGTGAGACCCCATCTCTACTATAAATAGAAAGAAATTAATTGGCCAACTAATATATATAGAAAAAATTAGCCGGGCATGGTGGCACATGCCTGTAGTCCCAGCTACTTGGGAGGCTGAGGCAGCAGGATTGCTTGAGCCCAGGAGTTTGAGGTTGCTGTGAGCTAGGCTGATGCCACGGCACTCACTCACAAAAAAAAAAAAAAAAAAAAATTAGCCGGGTATGGTGGCGCACAGCTGTAGTCCCAGCTACTCAGCGGCCTGAGGCAGGAGGATCGCTTGAGTCCAGGAGTTTGAGATTGCTGTGAGCTATGATCGGGCCACTGCACTCCACTCGAGGCAACAGAGCAAGACCCTGTCTCTCAAAAACAAAATAAAACAAAAACAAAAACAAAGATAGCTAAGACTGTAATCCTTAACAGCTCTCAACCCAATGGGAGAGGCAAACTTGTCTTTCCCTGTCCTTGCTATGAAAAGAACTCTCCTTTTCCCAGAAATTGTCTGATCAGGTCTTTCTTAGGCCGGCATTCAAGGCTCATCTGGACTGCCTCTCCTTTTTCACATCCTTCCACCACCCCACACCCCATTTGCAGTTAAAGCTTCAGAAACAACGAACCCTGGGTCACTGAACAGGGCACCTTACTCTGTGCCGCCTCTTAATTACAATAATCAAATTACACATCTGTCTCCCTTCTAGGCTGCAAGGACTAGGTCTTACAGATTTTTAAAATCATTCATATTGCTTAGGAAAGTACCTGGCACTGTTGAAGACTTATTATAGAAATTTGTTTACAAAAAGAAGAAGAAGGAGAAGAAGAAGGAGCAGGTGAGGGAGAAGGAGGGGGGAAAGAGGAGGAAGGGAAGGGGGAGGGGGGACAGAGAGGGAGAGGGAGAAAGAAGAATACGGAAGAAGAAGGAGAAGGAGTAGGAGAAGAAGAAGAAAAGAAGAGGAGGAGAAAGAGGAGGAGAAAGAAGAAGAGACTATTGAAGAAAATGAAATTAACAAATCTAGGCTGGGTGCAGTGGCTCACACCTGTAATCCAAGCACTTTGGGAGGCTGAGGCAAGAAGATCACTTGAGGCCAAGAGTTTGAAACCAGCCTGAGCAAAGTGAGACCCTGTCTCTGTGAAAAATAAAAATAAAAACATTAGCTGGGCATGGTAACGCATGCCTATAGTCCCAGCTATTGAGGAGGCTGAGGCAGGAGGATCATTTGAGCCCAGGAGTTGGAGGTTGAAGTGAGCTATATGATGCCACTACACTCTAGCATGGGCAACAAAGTGAGATAGTGTCCCAAGTAAAAAAAAAAAAATCTGAAATGAGAACACGAGATATTTTTGAGGTCATGGAAATGTTCCCAAATTGAAGAGTGGGGAGGTTGCACAACTCTGTAAATGTACTAAATATCATTGAATTCCATATATAAAACAGGTGAATTTCATGGCATATAAATTATATCTCAATAAAGCTGTTTAAAAAAGTCAAGCCTACTTGAATGGCTAAAATGGAAAAGATATAAAATACCAAGTATAGTCAGAACACTGGTGGTGCCATTGGGAGGGTAAATTTGCTCAACTGTGTTGGAAACAACTTTGCAATATCTGCTAATTCTTTTATTTATTTATTTATTTTTGAGACAGTGTCTCACTCTGTTGCCCTGGCTAGAGTGCCGTGGCTGTCAGCCTAGCTCACAGCAACCTCAAACTCCTGCGCTCAAGTAATCCTTCTGCCTCAGCCTCCCTTGTAGCTGGGACTACAGGCATGCGCCACCATGCCCAGCTAATTTTTTCTACATATTTTTAGTTGGCCAATTAATTTCTTTCTATTTTTAGTCTTACTCAGGCTGGTTTGAACTCCTGACCTTGAGCAATCCGCCCACCTCAGCCTCCCAGAGTGCTAGGATTACAGGCGTGAGCCACCACGCAGGCCAATATCTGCTAATTCTAAACAAATATGTAGTTATGTACCACATAATGTTTCAGTCAATGACAAACCACATATACAAGGGTGGTCCCATAAGATTCTAACACTATATTTTTACTGTACTTTTTCTGTTTCCATATGTTTAGATACATAAATATTGTTACAATTGCCTATGGCATTAGTACAGTAACATGTGAGACAGGTTTGTAGCCTGGGAGCAATAGACTACACACATAGCCTAATTGCGTAGTAGGCTATACATCTACGTTTGTGTAAGTATACTCTGTGTTGTTTGCACAAGAACGAAATCACCTAACGATGCATTTCTCAGAAGGTATCCCTGTTACTTGATGCATGACTGTGCACAGTCAACTCTCCATATCTCCAGGTTCTGAATCCACGGATTCAACCAAGTGAGAATACAACATATTTGGAAAAAACTTCAATAAAAAACAACAATATAATAAAAAATAATACAAATCAAAAAACACTGCAGTATAACAACTATTTACATAACATTTACATTATATTAGGTATTATAAGTAATCCGGAGATATTTAAAGTGTATGGGAGGCTGTGTGTAGGTTACATGCAAATACTACACTATTTTCTGTCAGGCACTTGAGCATCACTAATTTTGGTGTCTGTAGAACCAATCCCCCACAGATACGGAGGGAAGACTGTATAACCTATGGGCCAACAATTCCACTCATACATAGGTATATACCCAAAAGGATGTGTACTTGTGTCCACCAAAAGACATGTTAAAGGTTCATAGCATTATGAACAGTTGCCCCAAACTGGAAATCACCCAAATGCCCATCAACAGAACAGGCAGATGAAGGTAGGAACCATAGCACCAGGAGAATGAACCATCTACAACTTCACATAACTGCATGGATGAAACTCACAAATGTAATATTGAGTGAGAAAGCCAGACCCAAAGGACATATCGTGTGGTTTCATGTATATAAATGACAAGAACAGGAAAGATTAATCTGTGGTGTCTGTGATCAATAATCGGGATAGTTGTTATCGTGGGGGGCAGGGAGAGGGAGGAGTAGCTGGAAAAACGCGTGAGTGGAATTCCTGAGGTGGAGGCTGGCACTCGAGTTTGTTACTCTTGTGAAAATGCTTAAAAGTAGAAAGGAGACTGGTTTCTTGCTGCTCCATCTTCACCTTGTGGTCACTTTGTGAACTACAACACTCAACTAGCCCTGGCTCCTGACACACGAGCTGTGCTGAGCTTGAGGGACGCAGGTTAATTAACGCTGTCAGCAGAAGACTAAATCCCACCAATCAGCCAAGCCCTTTGGGTGCCCAAAAACTCACTTTGGGGACTTAGATCACAAAACAACCCTGAGAACCAAGTAAGACCCAGATGTTCCCCAAAGTGGATTGTGACCAGGTCACCAACCAAGTCACCTCCCTCTCTATGGTTGTCATCTCATACAACTGCCCTAAATCCCACTCTCCAGAGTCCAGCCACATCCAGATCTCTTTCCTTTGCCCAAGGTCTCTGCCCATGCTGACTCCACTGGTGTGGAGCACGTGACTCAGAGCAGGCCAATCAGTGCTGATATTGCCTGGCTTAAGTGATTGGTTCAAGGGTGGGCATGTGACAAAGCCCATCCAATCACAGTGAGTCTTGGGAGTTTTTCTTAGAATGCTAGGACAAAGGCTACCAAATGACCTTTTGGAAGGAGACAGCTCCAGAAGCTGCTGGCCACCATCTAAGGACCTTTCTATAATGGAAGCAACACTGAGGAAGAAGAGCCAAGTACAGAGAAAGAGAAATGGGAGTCTGGTCTCATCCTTTGAGCTCTGGATCAATACTTGCTTGAAACTGAATCCAAGACTATTTAGTTATGTGAAAAAAGTTCCCCTCCTCCTCTCCCTCCTCCTTCTCCTCTTCCTCTTTTTTTTGTTTTAAGGCAGTCTGTGTTGTTTTTTTTCCCTGTGGCCTGTGACTAAAGGAAGCTACCAGAGAGAGTCTGGTGGCGTATGCTTTCAGAATCATGAGCACTTGGATTGGAGGGAGAGGTAGGTCCAATAGTGAGGGCATCAAGGTGGGAAGCCTGCGTGAAACAAGTGGGATTTGCATTGTTATTTGAAGGCAGGTAGATTTAAACAGGCAGAATGAACTCACAAGTAAACCACATAGGAAATAAAAGTAAGAAGTGAATTCCTCCATTTTAGATTTCTAAAAATTTCCTATAATGAAAAAAAAGTCAAATACAGAAGTATTAGAGGAATAGTTTGATAAACATTCACTTTCCCACCTTGTAGATTCAGCAGTTGTTACCATTATTTACTTTTGGTTAAACCACTTCAAAAGAAGTTGCAGACATCATGACTCAAAAGAAAGCTTTTGCAGCTGGACTATAAATTCCTCCTCCTGCCTAAAGATTTGATTTTTGCTCTGGATTTAGATGGGTTTCCTGTAGGACCTGCTATGTGCTGTTAAACTAACCCAAAAATGCCCCCTGTCCCACTGTTCTTGGCTGTCAGGGTCAGTGCTGATCTAGTGTATAATTTATGGGCTGTAGTTCTACTGAAGAATGGGGGCTGGCCACTATCACAGCATTACTTGATGAGCAGGGGATTTAAGATGAGGGACCCCAGACCCACTTGCTTTCCTTTTCTTTTCTTTTGAGACAGAGTCTTACTCTGTTGCCCGGGCTAAAGTGCAGTGGCATCATCATAGCTCACAGCAACCTCAAACTCCTGGGCTCAAGGGATTCTCCCACCTCAGCCTCCTGAATAGCTGGGACTACAGTTGGGTGTCACCACACCTGGCAAATTTTTCTTATTTTTTGTAGAGATGGGGTGTTGCTATGTTGGCTCAGACTGGTCTCAAACTCCTGGGCTGAAGCAATCCTCCTGCCCTGGTCTTCCAAAGCTCTGGAATTACAGGTGAGAGCCACTGTGCCCAGCCTGTCCTGTCTTTTGCATCTGAGGCAGATGACCTTCATCTTATACAAACAGCCTGTCCAGTGAGACAGTCCATGATTCATTCTCACCTCTGGACCCCCAGCTAAATCAGGTGACCTTCAACAGTGTCTTGAGGAGTGAGTATGTAAATCAAAACTGACAGTATCCAACTAGGAACTAATGGATGAAGAATTTAAAGATAAATTAAAAAGGAGATGTTCTGTACTTCCTGGTTCTGACACTTGCTGACACTCTCTGTACTTCAGGCAAGTGACTTCCTATCCCCCTCTCCTATGTGTGGTTGCCCTGAGAACAATGAACAAGAGGGCTGTCTTGGGTGGGGTTTACTTTACTTACTGTTGCCCCCTGGGTTCCCTCTCAGAGGACAATGGTGGGGGATTGCATTGCTGTCACAGCCTGCACTGCCACTTTCTGGAGGAAGACTTCCTCCTTGCTCTATTAACATTAGGCCTGGCCATGTGCTAGGGTTTGAATGTGTCCCCCAAAGTTCATGTGTTGGAAACTTGATCCCCAATGTGACAGTATTAAGAGATAAGACCTTTAAGAGGTGATCAGGCCATGAGGCCTCTGCCCACATGGATGGATTAATACCATTACTGCAGGGACAGGATTGGGTTCCTTATAAAAGAATGAGTTTGGCCCCTCTTGTTCTCTCTTGCCCTCTTCTTGCCCTTCTGCCACAGGATATGGAGCAAGAAGGCTCCTGCTACATGCTGGCCTTGTGATCTTGGGCTTTCCAGCCTCCAGAAACATGAACCAATAAATTTCTGTTCGTTATAAATTGCCCAGTCTGTGGTGTCCTGTTATAGCAACATGAAATGGACTAAGACACCATGTGGCTTCCTCTGAACAGTGGATGTGTTTTTTAAAAATATAAGGCAGGCATGGTGGCTCACACCTGTAATCCCAACACTTTTGGAGGTTGAGACAGGAGAATTGTTTGAGGCCATGGTTCATGACCTACCTGGGCAACATAGTGAGACCCCATCTCTACAAAAAATGTTTAAAAAGTTATCCAGACATGTTGGCACACATCTATAGTCCCAGCTACTCAGGAGAATGAGGCAGGAGGATGGTTTAAACCCAGGAGTTTGAAGTTGCAGTGAGCTATGATCTCACCACTGCACTCCAGCCTGGACAACAAAGAGAGACCACTGTCTCTATTAAAAAAAAAAAAAGATCATTCTAACACTTGTTAAAGCACAGTAAGGCAGACTTTATTCAAGGGGGGCTATCATGATAGATGTGAGCACCATTGTAATGGGGTCTTGCAGTAGGGGAGAGAGACTGGGCTCAACTCTGAGTTCAACAAGGAAAAGTGGGTATTTATAGCCAAGGAACAAGGTTGGGGTTGGTGGACGGAAAATATGAAGAGGAAACATCAAGATAAAAAGGATTCTGGCTAAACACACCTAATGGGCTTCTTGCTTAAGGTAGGCCAGGGTGACCAGACATCAGCTGGGGGATAAGGAACCTGATCAGATATTGAGGATTGGGGATTCTGGCTAAATTGATTTAGCAGAGTTCTTGTTAAAACTGGACAACGTAGAGAAAAACACAGAAGTCCAAAAGTCAAGGCCTTGTTGAAAAAGAGCTCAGATGAGTCTGAGTAGAGTTTGGTCAAGGAGAGAACTGTTGTCAGATGTGAACAGAAGTGACACACATCACTTCCCAGCAGAAGCCTTCAGGGTCTGTGTGTAATTAGCAAAAGTTCTCTTTCCCCTCTGCTGTGAGAAGGGCAGTATCTCACTTAGGGGCAGAGTGCAGGTGTGGTGGATCAGAGCCTCTGCTGACCATAGTATGAGATACATAGTATGAGAAGCAGATTTTTGTTGGTGCAAGCCAACAATGATTTGGCCCTTATTTGTTACTGCAGCAGAACCCAGCCTATCCTGACCAATAAAGAAATATTTATTGCCATCCCTAGTGGTGTCTCCCTTGATAGGACAGGCCTTCTGTGGGCAGCTCTGAAAGCTTCCTGTTTCCCTGCAGCCTCTGTGTTGGTCCCTGCCTCAGGCTGGTGTTGAGCAGGGCCCACCTGCTCCCTTCCATGGGACAGCCCTGTAGTGACTTGTAGGTGGAGGGCCCTCAGCAGGGTCCACACCCTGGCTTCCAGGAAGGGCTCTGATTTATTTGGCAAGCTCAGGGCTAATGACTATTTCAAGGGCCTTCATTTATATTTAAGACCTAAAAGATCTGTATTACATCAAAAATATTTTTAAAAATAACCTGCAAAATCAAAATTCATAAATGTTTAATTAAATGCCCACAAAATATATAACATTATTCTCAACTTCTTCATTGTTAAACCTAATGCTCATGAACCTTCTGGACAGTATGTGGCTTAGATTTTCTCACTTTGCAAGAATTCTCCACAATGCCAGATGAAAGATGACTGTGCAGAAACCATAGTTGATCATAATTTGAGTGAATCACTTGTGGCCAAATGATTTCAAAACCAAAATCATAAAAATCCTTTCAAATTTTATTTTATAGCAAAGAGTTATATTTTCTGAACTTGATATAGATATAGATATAGATATAGATATAGATATAGATATAGATATAGATATAGAGAGAGACAGGTTCTTGCTCTGTTGCCCAGGCTGGAGTGCAGAGGTGTGATCATAGCTCACCACAACCTCAAACTCCTGGGCTCATGCCATGCTCCCACCTCAACCTCCTAAGTAGCTGGGACTACAGGCACACATGACCACACTTGGCCAATTTTTAAAATTTTTTGTGGAGACAAGGTCTTTTATTTTTGAGACAGAGTCTCGCTTTGTTGCCCAGGCTAGAGTGAGTGCCATGGCGTCAGCCTAGCTCACAGCAACCTCAAACTCCTGGGCTCAAGCGATCCTTTTGCCTCAGCCTTCCGAGTAGTGGGACTACAGGCATGCGCCACCATGCCTGGATAATTTTTTCTATATATATATATTAGTTGGCCAATTAATTTCTTTCTATTTATAGTAGAGATGGGGGTCTCACTCTTGCTCAGGCTGGTTTCGAACTCCTGACCTTGAGTGATCCACCCGCCTTGGCCTCCCAGAGTGCTAGGATTACAGGCTTGAGTCACTGCACCCGGCCAAGACAAGGTCTTTCTATATTGCTCAGGCTGGTCTTAAACTCTTGGGCTCAAGGGATCCTCCCACCTCAGCCTTCCAAATTATTGTGATTATAGGCATGAGCCACCATGCCTGACCTGTTTTTTATATATTTGATAGATGTGGAGTGCATGTTCAAAGTCATGACTTGAAGGAAGATCTTTACACTGTTTGTGGGCCTCTGTGGGACTTGGTTTGGTCCCCTCCCTGTCTGTGGTGGGAATGGCTAGTAGCTCCCCAACATCCGGTTCCTCCTTTATCCTTAGAAACAGAGTTTCTAGACTAAGATTCTCAATGTATGAACCCTGGCCAGCAGCAGTAGCATCCCTTAGCAACTTGTTGGAAATACAGATTCTCAGATTCCACTCCAGCCCTACAGAGTCAGAAACACTGGTGTTGGACCCATTACTCTTAAGTTTTAATAAACACCCTCCAAGTTGATCATGACACCTGCTCATGTTTAAGAACCACTGCCAACGCTCTGTGGGGACAGCATTAACTCAGCAAAAAACTTGATTTCCCAGCCATCTCTGCTGCTAGGTGTGGCCATGCGACTAGATTTTGACAGGTGAGATGAAGTAGAAGTGTTGGGACTTCCAGGATATCTCCTTAAAAGAAAGAGGCCCTTTTTTGGACTTATCCTTCAGTTACTGGCCTGGAATGCAGATGTGTAGTGGCTGGAGCGTAGGCAGCTGTTTTGAACCACGAGGATGGAGCCTAATATTTAGGGATGGTGGAGTGGTGAGCTAGTAAGGGTTCAAATCCCTGAGACTTTGTGGAGTTGCCATATAAGAGAGAGAAATAACATTCTGTCTGTATAAGCCAGTGTTATTTTGTTTTCTGTTAAGTGCAGCTGTCTTCTGATGGACCATCCCTGTGTCCTTCTCAGACTCAAAGGCTGAATCAACAGGACCCCCCCTGTTCTGTCTGTTCTGAGCCCCGAAGCCTGGACCCATGCTTGTCTCCTCAGCCTCCCCCTGGGGGCCCACACCTGTTCCTATATTCTCCTCCCAGACTCAGGTCTCTGTCCTCAGCCTCCTCCAGGACAGTGGGCTGAGGAGTGGTTACTGAGCTGTCCATCCATGCCCCCAGCTCTGAGTCCTTAAGCTTCCAGCCTCTCCCCAGCTGAGATCAACTGTTTGAGTTGGTTTCCCCAGGCCTCACTAATGGGTGTCCTGGGCAGCAGGTTCTACCTCTAAATGCCAGAAAAGAAGGGAAGATCACATGCCAGGTAAGCGTGTGGGAGATTCCCAGAGCTGAGCCTCAGCTGGGGCAGGATTTCTGCCAGTGGAGAAGGGAGAGAGAGATTGCCCCCGTCCCCCACCGACAAAAAGGTGTGGGGTGCGGGGCGCCGCGGCAGAGGGAGTTGGGGAAGTGAGGACGGACAGTCCGTGAGGATCGCGTGCAGAACGGATGATCTGTCCCTCAGCCAGGAGGGTTTTCAAAAATAAACTTTATAGAGTTGTAATTTACATAAAACTGTAATCATTTTACATGGACTGCTATCATGCTCTATGAGACTACAGAACTTTTCCATCATCATGAAAATTTCCCTCCAGTTCTTTTGCTGGTATGAGACAACCACTGATCTGCTTTCTGTCTCTATGGATGAGTTTCACCTTTTCTAGAATTCCATCTCAAGGGAATCATATGGTGTGTAGTCTATCTTGCCTGTCTTCTTTCACTCACACAATGTTTTTGAGAGTCATCCATGAGCAGGATTCTATTTTATCAATATAATTTATTTATTCATTCCCAAACTGAGAGACATTTGGGTTTTTTCCAGTCTTTGGCGACTATGTAGAAACATACTGTGAATATTCATGTATGAAGCTTTTTTTGTTTGTTTTGTTTTTTTGAGATAGGGTCTCACTTTGTTGCCCAGGCTGGAGTGCAGTGGCACCATCATAGCTCACTGCAACCTCAAATTCCAGGGCTGAAGCGATCCTCCCACCTCAGCCTCCTAAGTAGCTAGGACTACAGACATTCACCACCACACCTGGCAAATTAAAAAAATTTTTTTTGTAAAGACAGGGTCTGACTATGTTGCCCAGGCTGGTTTCAAATTCCTGTCCTCAAGTGATCCTCCTGCATCAGCCTCCCAAAGTGCTGGGATTACAGGTGTGAGCTACCATGTCCAGCCTACAAAGCTTTCTGATAAACATTTGTTTTCATTTCTCTTTGGTAAACAACTAGAAGAGGGATTACTAGGTTTATAGAATATTTAACTTTATAAGAAATTTCCAAATTGCTTTCCAAAGTGAGTATACCATTTTAGATTCCCACCAGCAATGCATGAGAGTTCCTGTTCCTACACCTCTTCACAACGATTTTGTCTTATTTATTTATTTATTTTAAGACAGACTCTCACTGTGTTGCCCAGGCTAGAGTGCCGTGGCATTGGCCTAGCTCACAGCAACCTCAAACTCCTGGGCTCAAGCAATCCTTCTGCCTCAGCCTCCTGAGTAGCTGGGACTACAGGCATGTGCCACCATGCCTGGCTAATTTTTTCTTTATATTTTCAGTTGGCCAATTATTTTCTATTTTTAGTAGAGATGGGGTCTCGCTCTTGCTCAGGCTGGTTTCGAACTCCTGACCTTGAGCGATCCTCTCTCCTCAGCCTCCCAGAGTGCTAGGATTACAGGTGTGAGCCACCACGCCTGGCCCTGTTTGTCTTATTTTTTAGTCATTTTGGTGCATGTTTGTTGGTCATTGTATATCATTGTGGCTTTAATTGACATTTCCTTGAAGACTAATAATATCTAACATCTTTTCACATACTTTTCTTTTTTTTTTTTTTTTTGAGACAGAGTCTCACTTTATTGCCCTAGAGTGAGTGCCGTGGCGTCAGCCTAGCTCACAGCAACCTCAAACTCCTGGGCTCAAGCAATCCTGCTGCCTCAGCCTCCCAAGTAGCTGGGACTACAGGCATGTGCCACCATGCCCGGCTAATTTTTTTTTTCTATATATATTAGTTGGCCAATTAATATCTTTCTATTTTTATAGTAGAGATGGGGTCTCGCTCTTGCTCAGGCTGGTCTCGAACTCCTGAGCTCAAATGATCTGCCCACCTCGGCCTCCCAGAGAGCTAGGATTATAGGCTTGAGCCACCGCGCCCGGCCTACTTTTCTTTTTTTGCCACTCATATATCTTCATTTATTAAGTCTCCATTTAAGCCTTTTGCCTATTTTGAAAACTGGACTATTTGTTTTCTTACTATTGATTTTTTAGGTGAAATTCAAATAACATATATTGAATCACTACCCATTTTAAAACGTACAATTCAGTGGCATTTAGTGCATTGACAATGTTGTGCAACCACCACCTCTTTCTAGTTTCAAGACATTTTCATCATCCCAAAAGAAAACCCCAGACCATTAGCAGCAATTCTGTGTTCTCTCCTCCCTACAGCCCCTTGCAACCACCTACCTGCTTTCTGTCTCTATGGATTTGCCTGTTCTGGGTATTTCATATAAATGGCCAATTGTGACTGGCTTCTTTCACTTAGCATTATGTTTCTGAGGTTCATCCATGGTGTAGCATGAATCAGTATTTTATTCCCATTTATGGGTAAATAACATTCTACTGTCTAGATATACCGCAATTTGTTTATGTATTTATCTGTTGATGGACATTTGGACTGTTTCTGCCTTTTGGCTATTGCGAATAATGATGCTATGAATATTTTTGTACAAGTATTTGTTTTTGTTTTTACCCATCCCCTCCTCCCCCCTCCCTTCCTTTCTTCTTTCCTTTTATTCTGTTGCCCAGGCTAGAGTGCTATGGGGTCAGCCTAGCTCACAGCAACCTCAAACTCCTGGGCTCAAGTGATCCTCCTGCCTCAGCCTCCTGAGTAGCTGGGACTATAGGCATGTGCTGCCATGCCAGTCTAATTTTTCTATTTTTAGTAGAGACAAGGTCTTGCTCTTGCTCAGGCTCAAACTCCTGACGTCAAGCAATCCTCCTGCCTTGGCCTCCCAGAGTACTAGGACTATAGTCATGAGCCACCTCGCCTGGTGCCTATGTTTATCGTCTTAAGAAACCAACACACTATTTCCCACAGTGGCTGCACTATTTTACATTCCTGTCAGCAATGTTCATGGGTTCAAATTTCTCCACATCCTTACCAACACTTGTTATTTTCAGATTTTTTTTTACTGTTATTATGACAAACCTAGTGGGTATGAATTGAACCTTACTGTTGATTTTTAAGATTTCTTTAGATATTCTGGCTACATATATTTTGTCAGATATATATATACACATATATATATATGTGAATATTTTCTCCCAGTCTGTGTCCTTTGACTGATTCTGTTCTGAGGACTCACAGTGATGTGTAACAGAATCACATCATTTTAGGTAAGAAGCAATACTTCAGGTAAGAGGTATGTGTATTCCTGATAAAAAGTGGCATATAAACTAAATCTGGGTGATTAGCTCTCTGAAGTTGGCCATTTGCACAACATCTAAGCAGGTGAGATTCGAGCATGTGTGAGACAAGTGTGTGAATACTGAGTCATGTCTGTGTAAGTGAGAGACAGTGGGGTGGGTGTGCCATGTATGAGTGTGTGTGCAATTCACAAATGGTGTGCCATCCACATGGGGGACATTTGAGTGTGTGACATCTGCATGTATGTGTGAGACCTGAGGGGGGGTGTGACACTGTGTGTATGTGTGACATCACAGTCCTTCATCAAAGATTGAAAAAGAGCCTGGATGAGGCAGGACTTCTTTCTTACTAAAATCATAAGCATGAAGTGCTGCATGGGCCTCCAAGTGCTAGTGGCCCTGTTGCCATCACTGGGCAGAGCTTGCCTGAGAATAAAACCACCAAAGAAGAAGAAAGCTGAGAGAATGTAGAGATAGAAAAAGACAAAATGTTAGAGATAGTTGGGCATTGGATCCAGCCATGCTCTACCTTGGGCTTTTTAGCTATAGAAATCAATCAGGCTGGGCACAGTGGCTCATGTCTATAATCCTAGCTCTTTGGTAGGCCAAGGCAGGAAGACTGCTTAAAGCCAGGAGTTCAAAACCAACCTGGGCAAAAGTGGGATCCCCGTCTCTACAAAAAACAGAAAAATTAGCCAGGTGTGGTAGTGCGCACCTGTAGTCCCAGCTCTTTGGGAGGCTGAGACAGGAGGATCATTTGAGCCTAGGAGTTTGAGGTTGCAATGAGCTATGATGATGCCACTGCACTCTAGCTGGAGTGACAGAGGAAGACTCTGTCTCAGAATAAATAAATAAATAAAAATAAATCTGCTTCCCTCCTCCCATCTTAGCCCCTTCCCTACCTTGCCTTTTATATTAATATTTAGCTGGTTTGAGTGGGGTTTCATCGCAAGAGTTCTGACTAATACAAACACTTATGACAGAATGTGAATGGGGAAAAAAATCTTCTTTCTGTTACTATTTCAAGCAAATACAAAATATGAATGAGTGGTGAAAGCCCCAGAAGGAAGTGCACCAGCCTTACTCCCTGGCGGCCCCCCAGCAGGCCACAGTCCTTAGGCTTCCCTGGGAAGGGCTTCTGATGAAGGGGGAAGGAGCGGTTGCATGAGAGGGTGGCACAGGAGTTCTCCAGTGGGGGCTGTGGCAGTGCAGGTGGAGGAGGGGGTCAGGGGGCCTGAAGACTCCCTCAAGTGCTTCTCCCTCAAATTTGAAGGAGGATGTTAGAGGGGCTGAGCCAGTGAAATATGGCTTGGGAGGTGTTTGTTGTGACTCCAGCTAGAGGCCTGGGGGATGCCTGTCTTTGGCAGGGAGGGACCAACTACATTGAGTTGGGGTGCCTTACACCAGGGTCATCGGCCCTCAACTCTGCATTTTCCAACTATGAAAATGAGAAAAAATGTCCTGGTGGATGGGGTGCTACGGTGACTCAGCACGGTGTCACCAGTGGTGATAAGGAGAACAGCTACTGAGAGTGGAATGTCAGCAAAAGACTCAGAGCCCCAGTCCTCTCTGAGTGCTATCAGTAGGAAGAGGCTGCCACAGGGGGCTTGTGTGTGGGGCTTTGGTTTATGGCCAGTGACCATGAATACATTGTTCCACTCCACTCTCTGCAGTGCCAGGAGGCAGGTGGCATTAGCCCATTTACAGATGGGGAAACTGAGGATCAGTGAGAAATAACTTGTAAGGTCCTACAGCTAAAAATGGTAATGACAATATGTGATACTATCATTATGTGTATAATGATCATGAATGTCATACATGCTAATACTATTTGTATTATATATTTAGAGAATATATATTATATATTTACTTAGAAATATTTAACTCATATAGTATAGTTTATTGGGTACTGAAGTAGGACTTTGCTAAGCACTTTGCATGTGATGGTTCCTCTACTGTGGTCACCTCATGAGGTGCTTTGCCGTTCCCTGCTGTAGCCCTAGCTCTTGGCACTGGGCCTGGCGTTCAGAAAGTAATCAATCGATATTTGTTGAGGTAAGGAATGGAGATAAAAGTCAGCTAGCAAGGTGGC
Source organism: Mirza zaza (assembly GCA_008750895.1). NCBI lineage: Eukaryota > Metazoa > Chordata > Mammalia > Primates > Cheirogaleidae > Mirza > Mirza zaza. The sequence continues at coordinate 1,909 of VSMD01122735.1, read as the reverse complement.
CAGGGTAGCAGCTACAGGCACCGTGATTTGGACAAGTAATTTTTTTTTTTTTTGAGACAGAGTCTCACTTTGTTGCCCAGGCTAGAGTGAGTGCCGTGGCATCAGCCTAGCTCACAGCAACCTCAATCTCCTGGGCTCAAGTGATCCTCCTGCCTCAGCCTCCCGAGTAGCTGGGACTACAGGCATGTGCCACCATGCCCGGCTAACTTTTTGTATATATATATTTTTAGTTGGTCAGTTAATTTCTTTCTATTTTTAGTAGAGACGGGTTCTCGCTTAGGCTGGTTTCGAACTCCTGACCTCGAGCAATCTGCCCACCTCGGCCTCTCAGAGTGCTAGGATTACAGGTGTGAGCCACCTAGCCCGGCCTTGACAAGTAATTTTAAAAGCCCAGGAAACATGGATCATTCACTCAGACAAGTTAAAAATTGGACAGTGCCCAGTTTTGGTGAGGATAAGGAGACACGAATATTCTTCCACCTTTCTGGTGAGAATGTAAATTGGTTCAAAATTTCAGGGGAATAAAATTTTAAAAAGACATGCACTTTAACCAAACAAGCTCACCTCTAGAAATTTAACATGAAATAACTGGGCAAAGGTGCAAAGACAGGTTATGAATAACAGTAAAAAGTACCCAGAATCAGGGATTGGCTAAGAAAAAATTGTAGTTCATCCATATCACAATAGCTCATAATCAGTGTGGCTAACTGAAAGTGGTTGTCAACTCTATGCCCAGTAATTACTTATATGGTCATTATGAAAACCCTCTGGGTTACATGCTGTTATTATTCCCACTTTACTTAGGAAACACAGAGGTTAAGGAACTTGTCAAAGTCATATAGCTCGTGAGCAAAGGAGAAGGAATTTGGATTCAGGCCACTGGTTCCCAAGTCTGCACTCTTTCATCCGTGGCTCACATAATTATGACGTAGACCTAAATTCATCAACATGGAGCCATGTCGGCAATAACTTGTTAAGTGGAAAAGGTAGGCTAAAAAATATTGAATGGTTACCTCTCCATGTAGGAAAATGGCAAATATCTTTGTTTCTCCTTGTTTAATTTTTTTAGTGACATGAAAATATTATTATAATCACAAAACACAATGAAGTTCTTTTCATTTGGGGGAAAATAGAAAAAGGAGAAAAGCTGAAGGATCAGTGAAAGGACTCAGTGGTATAAGCTTCCAAGGCCACCTTGGCTGGTGACCAGGCCTTGGCCTCTGCTGTCATCTTCCTCCGCTGGGGAGAAATGGAAGCCTTGTGTTTCATCGCTAATGGCCAGACATGTGAGGTTGGAAAAGAAGCTGCAAAACAGTTTCCTCTGGTGTGTCTTACTCATCGACCCCATGGAAAGGTCATCCTCACTCCCAGCCCCTGTATAGCTGCTAACTTTAGTACCCATTTTTCAGGAAACTGAAGCTTATAGAGATGGAGGGACCTATCTGAGGTCATTTCTGTAACCAAGAGGAGGTGGGATGCAGACCCTGGTCCTAGGGACTGACAGCCAAGCCCCTGTTTCTTCATTTCAGCAATCATCTGGAGGATAAGTCTGTGTTTTCTGTTACACCACTCTGCTGAAAAACTTCTATCAAACTATAGCAAATATTCTTTTCCTTCCTTTAAAGAAAATGTTAAAGGGAAATGTCTTAGACTTGAGCATCTTGATTTATCTTCTATGTGCAGTAGTCTGGCCATTGAACATGGCCAGTGATCAGCTGCAGGCAAGCCGAGCACATCTGTCTATTAAATACGAACACTAGTTGCAGCCCTTCACATGGCACAGGACTAACCAGAAACTGTGTTAGGGCGAACTGGCCACAGGCTTTAAATTCTGCCTTTGCTCCTTTTTTGCTCATTACCCATAGTTGTGTAACAGATAATTTTATTCTTTCTTTTTTTTTTTTTTTTT
>VSMD01122732.1:0-45826 GCA_008750895.1 Mirza zaza | reverse complement strand
TCTACTATAAATAGAAAGAAATTAATTGGCCAACTAATATATATAGAAAAAAAAAATTAGTCGGGCATGGTGGCACATGCCTGTAGTCCCAGCTACTTGGGAGGCTGAGGCAGCAGGATTGCTTGAGCCCAGGAGTTTGAGGTTGCTGTGAGCTAGGCTGACGCCACGGCACTCACTCTAGCCTGGGCAACAAAGCAAGACTCTGTCTCAAAAAAAAAAAAAAAAAAGAGCCTGGCACGGTGGCTCACGCCTGTAATCCTAGCTCTCTGGGAGGCCAAGGTGGGCGGATCGTTTGAGCTCAGGAGTTCGAGACCAGCCTGAGCAAGAGCGAGACCCCCATCTCTACTATAAATAGAAAGAAATTAATTGGCCAACTAATATATATAGAAAAAAAAAATTAGTCGGGCATGGTGGCACATGCCTGTAGTCCCAGCTACTTGGGAGGCTGAGGCAGCAGGATTGCTTGAGCCCAGGAGTTTGAGGTTGCTGTGAGCTAGGCTGACGCCACGGCACTCACTCTAGCCTGGGCAATAAAGTAAGACTCTGTCTCAAAAAAAAAAAAAGGGGGGTGCTGAGAGCTCAGATGTGAGCTGTTGGGACAAGGCTGTGCACCCACAGTCCTGTTCCTGGGCCTCTGACACCTTGGGATGCGGCACACTACTCAAAAATTAGCTACTCAAGGGCCTGCTTTGCTGGTACAGCTTCAAGAGTTTCGCAGCCACGTCACCTGCAGATACAGGCACCCACCCAGTCATGCCCTGGTGTTGAGACAGATGCTATGACCCAAGACTTCAGCCAAACCCTTTGGTGTAGCCCTGGCCTGGCCTGCTCCCAAAGCTCCATGTCTCCCCAGCCCCTTGGAAGTGCTCATAGTCCAGTGCTCTGCCATTCATCTGAAAGAATGGTAAAAAGGTCCCTAAGCCCAGGCAGAATTAAAAGCAAGCAGGATATGGGGGAGCCCAAGCTTTTAAGTCCAAGAAGGGCCTCAGGGGTAGAAGGATGGATAAAGCCTGCTGAAACACTCTCTACTGCCCTCAGCCACAAGCTTCATCTGCTTCCCACTAGAGCAGGGACTGGCCCAGGGCATGCCAGGGGCCCCACGGGAAGGGATTACCAAATTGTTTACCCTTCCTCCAAACCCTATACTGGCTCCTGTACAGGGTGTGGGGTCGGGCTGCAACCAGAAGAGTTTCCCTGCCCCATGAGTTAGTTTACTGCCAGTACCCACCTAAGCCCCCAGGAGTCCCTGGACGGTGTCCAGCTGGGTAATGGCCAAATGCCTCTGGCTGTGGAGGAGAATAGGTGCCCACTTAAAGCCCTGGATCTCTCTGGGGCATAAACCTGTAAACTGCCTGCCTCCCCAGCACCTTTTAAATTCCTGCAGTACATGACAAATACCACCATATTGCATTTAATTTCATGGATTTGGAATTAGGGCTACTTTTCCCAAAAAATCTGCATTTAGAATAGTGCAATCAACATGTAAATTTATTCAAAACATACAAGTGTATGTTTGGATTTTCTTCAAGAAAGTTATTTGGGGCTGGCTGGTCTTTTCCCGCCCAGTGCAAGCCTCCCTGAGCCCAGCCAGGCACTCTCTGAGGGTGGGGGGATGCCGAGCCCCTTTAAGTCAGCTGGCTCCTGTACAGGGTGTGGCTAGCTGAACCCCCTGATCTCCACCCTACACACACCAGCGGCCTCTACCCCAAGGCAGTGTGTGTTGCAGCTCTCCAGGGCAAGCAGAAAGAGGCCCGCATGGGACTCCACAGGTGGGTTACTGGGAAAGGAAGCCTTCTGCTGCAGGTGCTCCTCTATAGCTCAATGTAGGCTCCCAGGCTCAATGCTCTGGGCCCTCAGGGCAAGTGTTTGGGCACTAGGCAGCTAGGAAGTTCTGAAAGCCTGAGCTGCCTCCCTGGCACTGCAGGCTGCAAGAGAGGCTGCTCTTAGAGGGAGGCCTCTGGCAGGTAGAGGGCCATTAGGAGTATGCCAGATCCTGGGTGGGCCCAGCATGTAGCACATAGGGACAGTAGCAGGTGGGGCCGAGCCTTGTTTTGGTCTCTTGAATGCTCTTCTCACTTCTCTGAATGAAAACTGCACTCTGGCTGCCTGCTGTTCAGTCTCCACCTACTCAGGGCCTATAGCTCTAGGAGGTAGAGTCCACTGCCCATGTGGCCCCAAAGGAACCCCTATGGCCTCCCTGCTCCTCAGCCATATGTCTAGCACCTCCTGTTCTGGACTTACTGCCCCTCTAAGAGCTGTTGCCAAAGAAGCCCCTGAGCCGGGCCTGGCCTCCCCATCCCCCACCAGGGCTAGGGTCCCCCAGGGGCCAGGCTCATTGCTGTTTCCATGGAGATGTGTGCATTCTGACCCCAGCCTTTTTCCATCCCAAACCAGATAATGAGGGCTTCCATGTGGAAACCTATGGTCTCAAGCTGCCCCTCCTCCCATACCCAGGTGGCTCCTGCCTCCAGGGATGGGAGAGAAAGGAAGGCCTCTCCCCTCAGCTCAGGGCCCAGAAGGCCCAGGACCCACACAGAGCTGCAGTGAGGGCCTGAAGGCCTCCCACTCTCAGGCCTGACTGCTGCTTTCCAGCCAGAAGCTCAACTTTCCCAAGGCCCACCTTTGCCCCAGCTCCCACCCAGTCCAAAGGCCACTTTGGTACACTGAGACAATCCACAGGAGCAGCTGCTGCAGCCACCAGGGCCAGCACTTACAGCAGGCAGCACTTACAGGCCACGTGGACTAAACTTCCACTGAGCTGCGGTCCCCATGGGGCAAGGGAGATGGTCATGGGAATAGAACTCTAGCTGAGAAGTCCCCCTCCACTGCCCAAGTCCTGGCTGAGAGTCCTGAGGTGCCTGAAATCAAAGACCCAATAGTCACCTCCAGGAATAAACCACATCCCAAGACCAGGGTTTAGTCCTGCGGGCAACTGCAAACCCACCTTCCCCCCAAAGATACTTCCTGAAGAGTACACTCAGGCCCAGCAGAGCCTCAGGTCTGGGAAACCCCTTGGACAGCCACAGGCACTCACCAATCGCCGCCAGGAACCATGCCGCATAGCTGTGGGAGCGCTGGCAAGGGGATGGCTGGGTTCAGTACCAGACTGAACTCTCCTCCCTCTGCCCATGCCAGGTCTCAGCTGAGAGACTGCATTCTCCAGGAGGCACCCTTGATCCCCTCCCAGGCTGGGCTGAGACCCTCTGGAGGGGACCCACAGCCCCATTTCATCTCCAGGTGGCAATACCTCCCCTGGAGTTGGACTGCTGTGTTTCCAGACCTCATCCCTCCTTGTACCAGTTTCTTAGGGCCACAAAGTATCAGAAAGTTACTCTCACAGTTCTGGAGGCTAGAAGCCCCAAACTGAGATGTTAGCAGGAGGAGAGGCACTGGGGGAGGACCCTTCCTTGCCTCTTGCCAGCTTCTGCTGGTTGCCACCATCCTTGGTGCTCCTTGGCCTGTGTCAGCAGCGCTCCAATAGCCACGTGGCCTTTTCCTTGTGTGTCTGCCTCTTTTCTCTTTTTGAGGACTGAAGTCTTATTGGAGTAGGACCCTTTCTAAGAACCTCATCTTAACTTGATTATATCTGCAAAGACCGTATTTCCAAATGAGGCCACATTTACAGGTACCAGGCTGGGACCTGAGCCTATCACTTTAGAGACCACAATTCAGCCACACCTCTGTTATTAGTTGCTCGACCTTGAGCAGGTTGCTGTTACTGTGTGAAATAGTGACGATGACAGCCAATACAGTCACTGTCAGATCCCAACCGGCCTCCCTAGGGGCCGTGGCTCACAACAGCCCGCCTCCCCCACCAGAGGGCGGGCGCGAGCGCCTCCTTCCAGAACACTTGCTGAACCGGGCGACTGAGTGGGAGCCGGAGTAGCGCCGGCGGTGCTGGGGCAGAGGAAAGCCTGGCAAGCTCACGCAGTTTGGTTGAGCCATGAGGAGAGACCCGCGGAAACTTGAAGGAAACCGCAGGCCACGTAGACCTCCAGGCCAGGCCGGCTCCAGGCCCCACCCCAGCGCACCCACGCCCGGGCTGTTTGGTCTCCGCAGCTCAAGGTCCCAGGGGACGAAAGCCATGTCTGGGAGCTGTGGCCCCGCGGGCAGGCGGGAAGACCTGCAACCTTCACCATGCCACCCCCACTTCCTCCTGCCCGCCCCAGCCCCTACTCTATCCGGACTGCCCCAGGGTGGGGGACCACCCAGGGTACGTCCTGAGGCCTGCGCTGCCCACTCACTCTGGCTTTGGAGTGACACTGTAAAAACACATTGTTTTGTTTGCTAAAGTAACACTTCTTGTTCTAATTGTGAAAATGGCAGGATAGTAAAACCCACGACTGCATAAGGAAGAAAATAAACCTTCCTGAGCCCTGTGCCTGCCACGATATCCTTGGGGAGCGGACGGGGCCAATTGCCTCCTGGACCCGTGGGGGTCTGCGGATCTGTGGCAGCCTGAGCTGGGACAGGCCCTGGACAGCACGAGCGCCACCCTGAGCCAGCCGTGGGCAGCCTCTTGGGACTCCGAGCCTGCCACCTCTCCGTCCAGCCAGCCTCTGGAATCTGTAGGGAGGGAACTGGAGGGCACTGGTAGAAAATGTGTGCAGGAGAGCCTGAGATGTTCTGCTGTCCTTGGCTGAGGTTACTCACTACGCATGCTCGAGGTTAGACCACCTGGACTTATCAGAGAGCAACTGCCGTGGGAGTTCTGGCCTAGCCAGCCAGAGCTGGAGAGAGGCCTCATTCAAACCTCATGAACATCCCTAGCATGAGTCTGAGAACTCGGATCCATGCCCTGGGACTGGGACTTTATCTTAGAGCAAAACATTCTCTAGACACATCCTGACTGAGTTATCCATTGTTGTGTATCAGGATTCACCCTCAGTTCTTCCCCATGTGGGTGTCTCCACAGGCTGTTGAATGCCCTCATGACCTCGTGGCTGACTTCCTCCAGAGTAAAAATCCAAAAGAGAGCAAGCCCGAAGCCACAAAGTCTTCAGCAATCTAGCCTCAGAAACCATACATTGCTGTATCCACAAAATCCTATTGTCCAGTGTGGGTGTGAGTACCTGGAGGCAAGGCCTAACACCAAGTCCTGACAAGATCCACAGAGGATCTCAGGCACAGATATGCCCTTACAGAGCATAAAACCAAGTCTATCTAAGTTCAAGGTGATACACTCCAGTAATTGAATCACCTGCTAGAACACAAATCAAGAGTCTTTGGGGGAAAATAACAGAATCTAGAACATCATCAACAACAACCAGTATAGAATAAAAAGTCATTAGGCATGCAAAGAAAAGATAAAACAGGGCCATAATCAAGAAAAAAGCAGGTTGGGTGCCAGTGAATCATGCCTGTAATCCTCACACTCTGGGAGGCCAAGGCATAAGGCTCACTTGAGACCAGGACTTTGAGACCAGACTGACCAAGAGTGAGACTCTGTACAAAAAATAGAAAAATTAGCCAGGTGTGGTGGCATATGCCTGTAGTTACAACTTCTCAGGAGGCTGAAGCAGGAGGATTGCTTGAGCCCAGGAGTTGGAGGTTGCAGTGAGATATGATGACACCACTGCACCCTACCTGGGGCTACAGAGCCAGAATCTGTCTCAAAAAAGGAAAAAAAGGATATATTTATGACCGTGGGGTAAGCATAGATTTCTTAAACAAATCACAAAAAGCACTCACCAAAAAGGAGATTAAGTCATTAAAGTCAAGAACTTTAAAAAAAATTTTTAAGACATGTTAGAGAATGAAAAATCAAGAACACCAATAACAGTTGAAAATTCAGTCCACTGAATGGGAGAAAATATTGGAAATACATATATCTGACTAAGGGCCCATATTCAGAATACATAAATAATTCTTACAAATCAATACCAAAACTGCAGATAATTCAATGGAGAAATGGACAAAAAACTAGGCTTATACAGGCACTTCACACAATAAGTGGTCCAAATGGTCAAAAGCATATGAAAAGGTGCCTCAAAATCCTTAGTCATGAAAGCCAGGTGTGGTGGCATGTGCTGTGTCCCTGTCACCCCTTTCACTCAGGAGGCTAAGGCAGGAAGATTGCTTGAGCCCACAAGTTCAAGTCCAGTCTGGGCAACATAGTGAGAGATCCCATCTCTAATTAAAAAAAAAAAAGGAAAATGAAACAATATGCCCCTCACCTTCTAGAATGATTCAAATCACAAGAATCACAGAACCAAATGTTGGTAGGGATGGGGAGTGGTCACATCACTCTAGTTCTGCTGGTGCCGGGGCAAGCTGATAGAACTCCTCAAAAACCGTTTGTTAGTATCTACTAAAGCAAAGCTTAAGCATGCCCTCTGACCAGCAATTGTACCCCTCTAGGAGACATGTGCCTGTGCCACAAAAGGCAAGTACAAGAATATTAATATCAATGTCATTCACAATGGCCAAAAATTCAGGGTCCATCAACCATTAACATTGATAAATTGTGGCATATTATACACTGGGATACCACATAGCAATGAAAAATAACAAGCCACTGTTACCCACACAACCTTGATGAATCTGATAGACATAACGTTGAGTGAAATAAGACAGATAAAATAGTTTGCACTGTTTGATTCCATCTATGTAAAGTAAAAAAAAAACAAAAAAAACAAGCAAAAGTGATGTTTGGCTGCAGAAGGCAAAGTAGAGGCTACCTTTGAGAAGGGGTGATGCTGGAAGGGGCCAGGAGGAGGAGTCCAGAGAGCTGGCAGTCTACAGCCTTGATCACAGCAGCCTGGGGTGCATGGGTATGCACATGATGGGGAAATGCTTCAGATTGTACTTAGGACTTCACTGTGTCTGTTACACTTTAAAGGTTTATGAAAACACATTTGCATTCACTCTGACCCAGTAATCTAGCTACTAGGAATCTGTCCTTGAATCTATTACGAATAAATTCAGTTTTATATACAGAGAGCCCCCCAGGTAACAACGGCTGAGAAAAGAGAGATGTTTCCTCATTCTTATGCAAAGGAGAGAATGGGTATGGCTGTGGGGAACTAGCAATCTTGACCTCTTCTCAAGATCCAAAGGCACAGCCCTCCCATCTCCCAGCCTGGAGCCACCACCTCCAAGTACAGGCAGTGTCAGTGGGGCAAGAGGAGGCTAAAGGCTGGCCCTCCCCTTCCTGCTGCCTGTGCCTGGCCAAGGCTGCTCCCAGCTGGAGGAAGGTGACTTGCCCCTCCAGCCTCACCTAAGGTTTTTCTCCTGGGCTCAAACTGTAGTCATTACCATCACTATTAAGTGTAAGCCACCCACCATCCCCAAGGTTAGCATCGTGCTTTCATCAGCTCACTTGCTTTGGTACCTGCCTCCAAACCCTCTCTGCCTACAGGCTGCTGACCCAGTCACCTATTGTCCTAAGCCAGCCCTCTCCTGTTCCTCCTTTCCCCTCCTCTTCCCTAGTTTAATTCCCTGGATAAGCCTCATAGCCAGTCTCTTGCACTCACCTTTGACTCTACTGTCTCTTTTCATGACACTTCACAGCAAAACCCCAAACCATGTGAATCCTACTCTGCCTACTCTGCACCTGAGTGTGGCTGGAGCACAATGCACAGGCTTTGTGAGTCTTCCTCTGGTACCCTGACCCCTAACCCTCTCCCTAACCTCCTCCCTAATCCCATCCCTGACTCTCCCTAACCCCACTGCCTAACCCCCTCTCTGACCCAATCCCTAGCAACCTCCCTAACTGGGGCGAGTGTGCTGCCTGGACATCCTATCCTGTTTCTTAACTCTGTCACTTGTATAAACACTGAGCATCTCTGGAAAGTTATATGTGATTTGCAGGAAACATAGAGAGAAGGAAAAGGGAGTCCCCCAGAGAAAAGAGAAAGAAAAAGGTTAAAAAGAGTCCAGGATATTAAAACAATCCACTGTGCCACGGTTCCGTGCATTTGGGATTGCCATACATAAAGAGTAGGACAGGAAGATGGTCACTTATTTGGGCCTTAAGGGTGCACACAGCTGCAATCATGTGATCTCTGGCAAAAAGAAAGTATAAAATGCAAATTTTAAATAATTTTTTAATAAAAAAAAATTTTTTTTTTTTTTGAGACAGAGTCTCACTTTATTGCCCAGGCTAGAGTGAGTGCCGTGGCGTCAGCCTAGCTCACAACAACCTCAAACTCCTGGGCTCAAGCAATCCTGCTGCCTCAGCCTCCCAAGTAGCTGGGACTACAGGCATGTGCCACCATGCCCGGCTAATTTTTTCTATATATATTAGTTGGCCAATTAATTTCTTTCTATTTATAGTAGAGATGGGGTCTCGCTCTTGCTCAGGCTGGTCTCGAACTCCTGAGCTCAAATGATCCGCCCACCTCGGCCTCCCAGAGAGCTAGGATTACAGGCTTGAGCCACCTCGCCCGGCCAAAAAAATTTTTTTTAAAGGGTGCACACAGCAAGCTGGTGGGAGGCCAGCTTTCTACTTATTTCTTTATACTTATTTTTATAAACCTGAAATAGTTACACTGAGCACATGTTTTTTAGATAATCAAGAAACCCATGAAGGCTATATTGATTGTTGAAAAATTACTTTCTCTAATATTCCACCCTGCCTGCTGCACAAGCTTCACAGACAACACCCTGAAGCCAGGACACAGCACCTCTCCTCTAGGTCAACCCTGTCGTTAGCTCTTTCCCTCCCTCCTGCTAGCTGGGAGCTCTTTGCTCTGGGCCAGGGGTGATGATGAATCATCCTAACTGCAAGTGAGTGGTGTTGGGCAGGGTAGAGACTGGCTAGGAGGACTTCCCCCCCCCCAGTGTCCCTTCAAAGTCCCGCAAACAGCTGCTAGTGTAGATGGGACCGTGCTCAGCTCTGTCCCTGGCCAACTGAGACCATGTAGCATAGACAGTAAGGAGCATTGATGCTTGTCCTCTCCCTGGGGGCTCCCTCCCTCCCCCTCAATGGCATCAGGGCAGGGTCATCTGGAGATCAGGCCAATGCCCCTAATAGAACTAGGACAATCTCCTACACTTGTGGCATAAAAAGGCCAGGCCTGTCTGACCCTGAGCACCTGTCTGCTATGGCTCAAGCCCAAACCTGGGCTGGTGGGACAAGGACTGCCCTTCCTAATTCCCCAAGCCTCCTGGGGGATGGGCAGAAAAGGGTCCCCTTTTGGGCTTGTTTGCAGCAGAAGCCTAGGTTTCAGGCATAGGGATGCTTAGGTCACTCTGCACTTGATGTCTGTAGTGCTCACTGACCAGTGTGGATACAGGAACTTCCAGACCATCTTCAAAGTGCCCTGCACTAAACAGTGTCACCCCCTCCCACCTGAGGGGACTGCAGGCCCAGCATCTGGCAGTTCTTGTTCAGGAAAAGCTCGCCCAGCAGGCTACATCTTCCCAATGGTGAGACCTGAGTTCTGGAAGAACAGAGGCAGAGAGGAGCTAGAGGAAGGGAGCCTCCTAGGGAGACATGCCTTTCAACCAGCCTCTGAGGACTCAGCTGGTTGGGATCAGAAGTCCCACTGAGATAAGGAGCGTGAACTACAGGACCCTCACCAAGCAGTGCCCTGGGGTTACATCGGTGAACACGACAGAGGCAAAAAGGATTGTAAAGACCTTCCAGGAAGAGGGCCTGGGAGGAGCAAACACTGGGGAGGTGGGAAGCGAGTGGCAAGTCAAGGGAAGGGCCTGCTGCCACTGGATTGCGGTGCAGGCCTGTGGGCTCGGGCCCACAGAAGATCTCGACCAACGTTGGAGGACCAGGGTGCCACTGGGCCTACGTTCGCCCAGCCTGCTTTCCCTGCCTCACCGCAGGGGCCCCCATCTTGAGGAAGGAAGGGGAAGGTGGTGCGTAGAGGTCCGCTGGCCCAGCCCAGCCCAGCTCTGGCTTACGGGCCCAGGCCGGCGCCCTAGCCACACCAGAGCCCCTTGGGGCTGCTCTGGCCGGAGCAGAACGAGGCCAGCCCCACCGGCGGGCCAGAAGACACGGCGTGCGGGGTGTGGGGGCTGTGGTGAGTGCCCAGTGCGGCGCGGCCCTCATCTAGGGGCCGATGTGGCCCTGTCCTCCGGGCCGGACCCCGAGCTCCCATGTCGCCCAGGGGTAGCCAGCACCCCCGAAACCGCGCAGCGGTTGGGGGAGGGCCTCTGCTGGATTGCAGAGGCCCTCCCAGTCCGTGGGCCTGAGAAGATGATGCCAACACCTACACCACCTTAGGGTGTGATTAGGTAGCAACCTGCATCCAGGAGTCAGGCGGGCCCAGGGCTGCAGAGGGTCTTTAGGGTGGCTGTGCATAGGCTCCTCTAGGCCACCCTGGCAAGGTGCCGGCACTTCTCTCTCTTGCTCTCTCTCCTTTTAAGAGAGATCTTTAATCTCTCTTAAAGGAGGTGGTCTGTGGAACGCCGCCCTGGACGCTGGGGAAGGCCCGTCGGGGCTGCGCGAGCCCAGGTGCAGCCTACCGCGGGGCAGAGCCGCAGGTGGGAGGGAGGTTGGCCCGGGACCCGCGCGGCGAGCGACAAGGATGCCCCTCCATCCCCAGCCTCGCCCTTGGCGGGCGTCCGGCCAACAACCAGGCCCTTCCCCACAGCGTCCCAGGAGCCATTTGCTACGCGCAGGGGCAGTGCTTGGACCGGGATAAGAGCCGAGTTCGCCCGACAGCGAAGGCGGGCAGAAGGTCGTCACGCACGCGCGACCGGGCGCTCTGTGGCTCATTGAGACCCAAGAACACACTGCGCCCCGAGGTGCAGGCCCGGCCGGTGCACGCCGGGACACGCAGTCCGCGCTCCGAGATGCGGGCCGCCCCGGTGCACGCCGGGACCGGTAGTCCGCACTCCGAGCAGCGGACTGCCCCGGTGCACGCCGGGACCGGTAGTCCGTGGGGGCGCCGACCCGCCCTTCACCTGGCAGGCGGCGGGCGCCCTAGGGGCCCAATGGGAGTGGTGGGCTGGCTGCCCCGCCCAGAGCCTCCGGACGTCGGTGCCGGGACATGGCCGCCGCCGGTGCCCGGGCCTTGAGCTGAGCGCCAGCCGCCAGGAGCGGACCTCCGCCGTCAGCCGTCCGCACGGGCTGGGCCCGAGCCGCCGCTGGGACGGCGAGGAGCCGCGGCCACCGCTGGGGAGAAGGAGGCAGAGCAGGAGGTCGGAGCGGCCGCCGCGCCCGGACACATGGCGTCCATCTTACTGAGGAGCTGTCGCGGCCGGGGGCCTGCCCGCCTCCCACCGCCCTGCGCCGCGGCCCCGCGGGGTAAGCCGTCGGCGCTTCGCTGGTGGCGCGGGGCGGGCCGGGAGAAGTGGGGCCTGGTTGCCCCGCGGCGCCCTCAGGGTGGGGCCCGCACTCTGGTGCATTGGTTGGGGTTCGGACGCCGCTCCCCGCTTGGGTCCTGCGGGCCAAGAGGCGGGCGACAGGTCACAGCAGGCACCGGGTCGTGGGTGGCCTCGCGGGCGGACTGGCGCTGCAGATCCATGGGGGACCATTGGCCCTTGGTCCTGCCAGGTCCCTCCTCCTCTCCGCTCCGGGCCCTTCTGGGCGGGTTGTCTCTCCGAGGTCAAGCTACTAGGGATCTCGGTCTTCTGGGCCCCTGCCCGCCCTTGGGGTCCTGGGTGCCCTGTTTTGGGCCGTGCCGCCAGCGCTGGGTGGAGTTGCTGGGACTCTGCCTCGTGCTGTGACCTTAGTCTGCCCGGTCCCCGCAGGTCACTGCTTCAGAGAGAGGGCATTGGGAAAGTTCTGAGGGGTTGGGACAGCCTTGAGCACGCCTTTGCGTGATTAAGCTTCGCGTCTACTCACGAGGACAGTCGTGCCCTTTGGCCACGCTCAGGGCCTCGGAGATGAGACTGGAGGGGGGAGGGACCAGACACTGCTGGATTGCAGAGGCCCTCCCAGTCCGTGGGCCTGAGAAGATGATGCCAACACCTACACCACCTTAGGGTGTGATTAGGTAGCAACCTGCATCCAGGCGTCAGGCGGGCCCAGGGCTGCAGAGGGTATTTAAGGGTGGCTGTGCATAGCTTCCTCTAGGCCACCCTGGCGAGGTGCCGGCACTTCTCTCTCTTGATCTCTCTCCTTAATTAAACAGCTGATTTTGTGTTCGTATTTGTAAGATTGAGATAAGCAAAACTTGCCCTGTAATAGTCAGAGACTCAAGTAAAATAACTTATTTCAAGGCGCTTTATGGCTTACAATGACACCACAAGAAATGCAATTCTTGTCATTTTAATTTCTGCTTGGCTATTGTGACTTTTGGGGTGTGGGAAGGATGTTGAGTGGCAGGAACTATGGGCAGTCTGGTTGTGGAGCTCAGTATTTCCATCTGCTGTTAGAGCTTTCTGGACCTCTTGAAATGTTCAGGATGGTGGTAAGAATATCTTGACCACTTTTATTTTTATTTTATTTTTTTTAGACCAAATCTCACTGTGTTGCCTGGGCTAGAGTGCCATGGCATCAGCCTAGCTCATAGCAACCTCAAAAACTCTTGGGCTCAAGTGATCCTTCTGTTTCAGATCTTCCTGCCTCAGCCTCCTGAGTGGTTGGGACTATAGACATTTGCCACTGCGCCTGGCTCATTTTTCCTATTTTTAGTAGAGACTGGGTCTCACTCTTGCTCAGGCCAATCTTGACTTCCTGACCTCAAGCAATGCCTTAGCCTCCCAGAGTACAAGGATTACAGGTGTGAGCCACTACGTCCAGCCATACTTTGAATTTGGGTAGCATGTTTTTGGACTAAAAATTAGCTGATTTTGTGTGTGTGTGTGTGTGTGTGTGTGGTTGTGTCATTTCAGGAACACAAATGTTTTCTGTAGTTATTACTGTTCTTTGTAACAGAGAAACTAAAGGGCTGATGATAGTCGGTTAAAGAGCAGGTCTGCTGTAGGATCAAAAGGGATTTCAGAGCCCGTAGGACCTAGGGCTGGACTGTGGGGAGGAGGTCCCTGAACCCCCAGAAATAACTTACCCAGCGGAGTGCTATAACCCTTTGTTGTTAACATCCTACATTAGTATGGTTCATTGTTGCAATTAATGAACCAACGTTAATACGTTATTATTCACTGAGGTCCATGCTGCATTTAGATTTTCTTTACTCTTCTCTACTTTATTCTGTACATACTTAATTCTGGTGTCTTTTTTCTATCCTAGGACCCATCCAGGACACCACTTACATTTAGTCCTCATGTCTTCTTAGGCTCTTCTTGATTGTGAGTTTCTCAGATGTTCCTTGTTTTCAATGACCTTGACAATTTTGAGGAATACTGGTCAGATATATTGTAGGATGCTTTTCTGTTGAGATTTTTTGATGTTTTTCTTATAGTTAAACTGGGACTCATGGATTTTTTGGGGAGGGAGACCACAGAGATAAAACGTTGTCATCATATAAGGTACCATGCTGTCAGAATGATTTTTTACCACTGTTGATACTGACTTTGGTCACCAGCTAAACTGGTATTTGTCAGGTTTTCCACTGTAAAATTACTCTTCTCCACCCTTTACATATTGTCCTCTTGGGGAGGAAGTTGCTGTATACGTACAAATGGCAGAGGCTGGCCAGACTCTATAAGGACTGGGTGGGAGAAGAGCAGCTGGTCCAGGGTGACTCTGACTTCTGGCCTGAGCTGCCTGGTTGTGACAGTGCCATTTACTGAAATCCAGGAGGACTTGGGGAGATGCAGGCCGGGAGGAGAGTCAGGAGTTCTTGTTTTTGGAATTGTTGAATGTGCCCATGAGATTTGTGGGTCATGTGTATCTGGGTCAGGGAAGAGGTGGAGGTCAGGCAGGAAGGATCCTCCAGGAGAGGAGAACCAGAGGAGCATGGTCTCCTGGAAGCCAGGTGAAGGAAGGTGTGTTATGATAAATATATTTGGTTTTTGTTCCTAGTTGGGTTGCTGGCAATTGGGTACCTAAAACCTTTGGGATTTCCTAAGTGGGGGGTGGGGTATGTATTTAGTTGTTCATAAGGAGCCCTTTGCCACCACACCTTAGCTTAATGCTAATGAGGTGGCACAGAGTGGGCCCTTAGATTCAAGTGGGGGCTGGCCATTCTGTGATTAGAAGGTTGAAACTTCCCCTTCCAGGCAAAGAGTTTGGAGACTGAGTTCAATCTCCAGGGCCAATGACATGATCAGCTGTGCCTCTGAGATGAAGCCGAGGAGGCTGGTAGAGCTTCCCAGTTGGTATTGTGCACCAGCTCCATGGGGACAAGGCTTTTAATGTTTAGGACTCTCATCTGACTATTCATTTGTATCCTTATAATAAACTGTGATGGTAAGTTAGAGCCCTTTGCTGACTTCTGTGAGTCATTCT
Organism: Mirza zaza; assembly: GCA_008750895.1. NCBI lineage: Eukaryota > Metazoa > Chordata > Mammalia > Primates > Cheirogaleidae > Mirza > Mirza zaza. The sequence continues at coordinate 31,569 of VSMD01122732.1, read as the reverse complement.
ATTAAATTAGCAAAACGAAAGGGGTTGTGGAAACCCCTAACTTTGTAGTCAACAGAAGTGCGGGTACCTGGAGTGGGTGCAGTCTTGTAGGGCTGAGCCCTTCACCTGTGGGATATGTGCTAACTCTAGGGAGTGTCTGCATTGAATTGAATTGTTGGACCCCCAGTTGGAGAAGTGGTTGGTGAATAGAAGGGCTTCCAGAAGGAGGAAATGGCCCATAGACCATGTGGGGGGGGGAGCACTGAGTCCCTGGATAGCTTTGATTTGGGGCTTTCTGTGGAGAGCTGGGACAGAAGCCTTCAGAGTAGATTTGGAGAGAGCCTGGGAAGGGTGCTGGTGGGACAAGGAGTGTTAGATATGGATCACTGGGAACTCTGGGAGGTTTCTTGACAACCTGTCTGCTTGCTGGAGGGTATTTCTTCTTCTTCCTTTTATTTATTTATTTTTTTAAGATATAAGGTCTCCCTCTGTCACTCGGACTAGAGTGCAGTGGTACCATCATAGCTCACAGCAGCCTCAAACTCCTGGGCTCCAGTGATCCTCCTGACTATCGAGGACTAGAGGTGCAAACCACCACACCTGACTAATTTTTCTTATTTTTTTAGAGATAGGGTCTCATTGTGTTGCCCAGGCTGGTCTTGATCTCTTAGCCTAAAGCGATCTTCCCGCCTTAGCCTCCCAAAGTACTAGGATTAGAGGTGTAAGCCACTGCACCTAGCCTGCCCTGTGCTTTTCATGCGTTTGAGAATGGAGCTAATGTCTTTATGTTATTAATCATGGTGACTGAACATTCATTAACCCAGCCACCAACTTGCAAACCAGACTATTACCAGTACTTCAGGGTCCTAAATGTGACATTTGTTGGGACTATCCTTCCCTATAGAAGTATGAGAGTTGCCTGTTACTTACAATGTAAGGTGACAAGCAGTCCACTGGGAGCAAGTTGGGTACCCACCCTCTCTATTTTGTCCCTTTTTACATGATGGCTCTTGTGGTAGGCCAACCCAAGGGAGCTTCTCATAGCCCACACCTGCTTCTGCCTCTCTCTGACAGAGGACTCAATGCCCCCTGCCAGGAGGGTGGAGGATGCCACCTGGTGCCACTTCGCCTCTTGTACTGCCTGGCCTCTACACAGGCTGACCTGGCACCTCAGGCAGTGGTGCCCCTGCCGCCCCAGCACCTGTCTTGTTCCCAGCCCATGGCTTGATCACAGTGGGCTCTGAATGTTGGTGGTGTGAGTGAGCTATGCTATGATGACAAGAGTGAGTTAGAAGCGTCCTAAAAAAGTGCTGTAAACTCACCACCATTGTTTATCCAGGAAATGTGTTTTAGTGATTCTTGCAGCCCTTACCCCCCTGAGATTGTGGCTTGCTCTGGAGGGCTTTCTGGGCATAGGGGGTCATGTTTACCCTGGCTGCTGCCCACCAGAGCTTGCTGAAGTGAGTTTAGTGGTCTCCCTTGTAGGAATCCACAGGCCTGACCTCCCTGGCCTTTCAGCAGGAACCCAGGGCTTCCTCACTGGGGCTCGCCTACTCAGCTTCCCACTTGGGGTATATAGAGCTAGGGGCTACTTCAGGCTCCCCTTCTTTCCCTGGGGCTCCCCTGACATACTGTTTTCCTAACTGGTACAGACCCTTCACTTGGCAACACTGTGAAACTTTCCAGTACTCAGAACTGGCTTCCAGAAACTTATATGTTTAAAAGATCTAGACTTTCAGGCTTTAAAAGACAGTAGCAGTTTAAGTCACCTGGTTGATACTTGCTTACTGATTTTTTCCTTTGTTTTTGTTGTAGGTGGTCTGGGGGATCCTACTTGTCTCAGTTGTGCCAGCTCGGTGGGGTTAAGATGCCGCCTGTAAGTAAATCAGTATCATTTTGACCTATTTGGTTGAAAATGCTGGATGCACGTGTGATTCTTGCTTTTTGAGAGAAACAGTGTATCCTACTTTGCTGTTCTTTTTCCTTCCTTCCTTCCTTCCTTCCTTCCTTCCTTCCTTCCTTCCTTCCTCCCTCCCTCCCTCCCTCCCTCCCTCCCTCCCTCCCCCCTCCCTCCCTCCCCCCTCCCTCCCTTCCTTCCTTCCTGCCTTTTCTTTGCCCATACTAGAGTGCCATGGCATCAGCCTAGCTCACAGCAACCTCAAACTCCTGGGCTCAACCAATCCTTCTGCCTCAGGCTTCTGAGTAACTTGGAGTACAGGCATGCACCACTATGCCCAGCTAATTTTTTTTTTTTTTTTGAGACAGAGTCTCACTTTATTGCCCAGGCTAGAGTGAGTGCCGTGGTGTCAGCCTAGCTCACAGCAACCTCAAACTCCTGGGCTCAAGCAATCCTGCTGCCTCAGCCTCCCAAGTAGCTGGGACTACAGGCATGCGCCACCATGCCCAGCTAATTTTTTCTATATATATTAGTTGGCCAATTAATTTCTTTCTATTTATANAGTAGCTGGGACTACAGGCATGCGCCACCATGCCCAGCTAATTTTTTCTATATATATTAGTTGGCCAATTAATTTCTTTCTATTTATAGTAGAGATGGGGTCTCGCTCTTGCTCAGGCTGGTCTAGAACTCCCGAGCTCAAATGATCCGCCCACCTCGGCCTCCCAGAGAGCTAGGATTACAGGCGTGAGCCACCGCGCCTGGCCCTCCCGGCTAATTTTTTCTGTATTTTTTTTTTTTGAGACAGAGTCTCACTTTGTTGTCCAGGCTAGAGTGAGTGCTGTGGCATCAGCCTAGCTCACAGCAACCTCAAACTCCTGGACTCAAGCAATCCTGCTGCCTCAGCCTCCCGAGTAGCTGGGACTACAGGCATGCACCATCATGCCCGGCTAATTTTTTCTCTATATATTGGTTTGCCAATTAATTTCTTTCTATTTATAGTAGAGACAGGTCTCGCTCTTGCTTAGGCTGGTTTCGAACTCCTGACCTCGAGCAATCTGCCCGCCTCGGCCTCCCAGAGTGCTAGGCGTGAGCCACTACGCCCGGCCTCTGTATTTTTTTTAATTGGCTAATTAATTTCTTTCAATTTATAGTAGACACGGGTCTTGCTCTTGCTCAGGCTGGTCTCGAACTCCTGACCTTGAGTGATCCACCCACATCGGCATCCCAGAGAGCTAGGATTACAGGCTCTTTGTTTTTATTTCTTTTAAAACTTTGCCTTTTGCCTGCCTGTAATCCTAGCACTCTGGGAGGCCAAGGCGGGTGGATCGCTCAAGGTCAGGAGTTCGAGACCAGCCTGAGCAAGAGCGAGACCCTGTCTCTACTATAAATAGAAAGAAATTAATTGGCCAATTAAAAAATATATATATATATAAAAAAATTAGCCGGGTGTGGTGGCACATACCTGTAGTCCCAGCTACTCGGGAGGCTGAGGCAGGAAGATCGCTTGAGCCCAGGAGTTTGAGGTTGCTGTGAGCTAGGCTGATGCCATGGCACTCTAGCCCAGGCAACAGAGTGAGACTCTGACTCAAAAAACAAAACAAAACAAAAAAAAACTTTGCCTTTTCATTTTGAAAGCAATAACCACATACCTTAGAGAATGTTTATTTTTTAAATTTTTATTTAGTTATTTATTTTTTACTTTTTATTTATTTAAGAGACAGGGTCTTGTTCTGTCACCTAGGCTGGAGTGCTGTGGTGTCATCATAGCTCACTGCAGCCTCAAACTCCTGGGCTCCAGTAATCCTCCTGCCTCAGCCTCCCAAGTAGCTGGGACTACAGGTGCACAACAGTAGACTCAGCTAATTTTTTTTTATTTTCATACAGACAGTAGAGGTGGGGTCTCACTATGTTGCCTAGGCTGAGTACTAGTGTTTTAACAGTTATTTGACAATCTCAGATAGTCTTCAGTTGAAATGACGCAGACCCTCAGGTGAGGAGGTAGAGCACTTTTGATCTAGGACAACAAGGAGAGATTCTGGCTTTTAACTTTCTTTACCATTGACATAAAGGCAAAGAAGCAGCACCCAGATCCTTGATGGAGCAGTCATACCTCAAGACAGCAGTTCTGACACCCTGTAGATGTGAACCTCATTTAGTGAGAAAACTTTAGCTGATGGGAAACAACTTTTTTTTCCCTAAATCTCTACTTTGTGTGAATGCTGATGAGATTTGCTGGGAGCTGTTGCTGCGTCAATGGCAGGGTGCTGTCCCAGGCGCCCACAGCTGGTGTCCTTGCAGTGGGTATGCCTGGCATTTGGCGACACGGGTATTGTGGGTCAGCTCAGCATTCCTGTGACTTGATTTTCTGCATGTTCTCCAGTTCCCCAGCTGAGAGTGGTGAGCGTGATCTCATCTCTCGAGGTGGACTGCATAGCTGCAGGTCTCTGGGCAGAGAGCTGTCCTGAACTTCTGACATCATCTTGCAGGCGTGGTGGCTGTTGCTACATTGTCCTTTCTTCCTTGTTTCTTTCTTCGTTCTTGGTGCTGGGGATAGCTTTGTTCCTGCTGACAGTATGTCCCTGAAGAACTGAGAGTGGTGCATGTGGCTCGTATCCTTTCTGTCTGGCTTGGCCTCTGAGCTCTACGTGTAGCACATGCAGGAAGTTCTGGGAATGAGTGGCACCACCTCTGGGTGCTGTCCCCCTGGAGAGTAGCTCATGGGCAGCAGTACCTGTGACATTTTCATGGCATTGTCAGGAGTGGGAACATGCCATGGGAGGAGAGTAGGCCTGGTCCCCACCTGTGCCCCAGCCTGGGTGGCTGTGTGGTTGTCACGGTAATGCAAGAGAAGCCCAGCCAGAAGCAGGAGAAGTTCTGGTGACTGGGGTGGTGAAAAGCTGGGACCAGTGGTCCTGTGCAGGTGAAGCACACAGGTGCTTCTGGGGAGCACTGCTGCTGCCCGAGGCTCTAACAGCGTGGGACACGGAAGCTTTCCTCCATGATGCTGTCTGTCCTAGCTGCTCACCAGAAGCCACTGTCCCCAGATTAGTTTTGTATTGATGGAAATTTTAAAAATATTATATTACGTAATTTTATGCCTTTTGGAAATGGCTAAACCTTTCTGGCTTGCTATCAATCTCTGTAATGTGCTTGAAGATGGCCAGAACTGCAGGGCTGTCAGCCCTTACTGAATACACCGTGAGTATGCTGCTCTGTGAGTATTTTTATGTCTTGGTCTTTGCCTGTTGGCACCCTACCACTGTGGACATCATGCCTTCTAGTTAATTGAGGGTGGAAAGTGGCATACTTAGGCTTGGCAATGAGAGGAGGTCACATTTGATCCTGGGTGTGAGCGCTGTCACCGCCTGCACTTGAGTGGCCATGGCACAGAAGGCAGGAAACTGGCCAGTGTCAGGAGGCTGGCAAGTGGCCCAGTGGCAGCCTGAGCGTCAGAGGGCTATGCTGCATTCTGTGTAGTCTGGCCCTCCACGACACTGTGACTCAGGACAGTGTGGATTCAGGGGCCCCTTCTCAGCTGGGAGGAACCTGGAGAAATGGTGGGTGGGGCCATGCAGGGGCGTGGAGAGAGCCTTGAACTGGGCGAGACAGACTGATGTGTGTTGGGGGGCCTCTCCCTGGGCCTTTCTGTCTTTACCAGCCTGTAGTGATGTCCACTGGGCACTTTGCACATCTCATCACTTCATCTTCAGAACTTCTCTGTGAGGTCAGTGTTAGATGTGTGTTTCTGTAGTCAAAGGAAGATTTCAAGCCTGGGAAAGTTCTTAGTGGGTAGGGGCCCCAGCCAACAACTGGCTTCAGAGTTCAGCCCCAGCAGCTTGGACTTCTGATCCTGGCATGTTCTGTGTCTTGACCATTCTGGGCTGGCGGTGCTCTGCACTGCGCACTACAGGCTGCAAGCTAAGACAGGCATGTGTCTGCTGGTCCTGCAGAGTCCCCATCTGTGAAACAAACAGCAGAACTAGAGATTTCCTACCTTGTCTCCAGCCCCGGCTTGTGGCTTCTCCACTGCTGTGATAGGGTGGCAATCAGAGTTGCCACTTACATGGTAGGCATTGCTGTGCACCAGGCACCATTGTGGTACTTGGTATATATTAACACATGTATTTACAAAGGTAGCTCGTAGAGCACAGAGAGGTTAAGTTACATGGTCAAGGTCACACAGTAGTAAGTAGTGGAGCCACAATCTGAGCTTGGACAGTCTGCTCCAGAGCTTAGGCCCTCACTGCTGGTATCAAGCCAGGTGCCGAGAGATGATGGAGGTGGGGAAAAGCTGGGTGTGCCAGCTTACATGGCACACGTGGCCTCTGAAACAAGGTCTGAAGGTGAGCCTGTAGCCATATGAGGTGGGTTTATGCACGGGAATAAGCTTCTAATATGCAAGACGAGATGATCAGGAGATTATGAACCTGAAAGAGCATCATACAGGTCGATTGTGTCAGTATTAGGCCATAACTGGCCTCACAGAACTGAGCTGCATCACACACAGACCCTGGGCTCTGGGCTAGCCACAGTCCATGCTGAGGGAGCTCAGGCTGCAGTGACCTTCCTCTCACCATTGTTTCGCCACCAAGTAGGCAACTGCTTGAGGCCCAGAGAAGTGGACTGGCCTGCTCTGGCTGCCTGGGGCTTAGCAGTCCTGTGGGCCGTGTGGACAGAAAAGGGTCTAAGATTTTTAAGTTACAGCCTGTGGCCTGCGAAGCCTCATGCCAGCTCCTCAGCCCTTATGGAGTCTGCATTCCATTGGAGAGAGAGCAGGTGTGGTGGGCACAGTGTGTACCTCATCTCTACAACAGCCAGCTGCCAGGCAAGACGCATGCAGTATGCAAGAAGACAGTGTTATAGATGTGAGGGCAGAGTGGGTGGTGAGACAGTCAGGGAGGCCTGAGGGAAGCCAAGGTGTAAGGTAGGGCCACCTAGGCCGGGGACAGCTGCAGGGCTCTGGCTGGGGCCTGCTGGGGCCAGACGGAGTGGGCAGCAGGGGAGGAAGAAGAGGAAGTAAGCCTTGGTCTTTATTCTTTGGATTTTGCCATTTGGTGCCACTGTCTGTAGTCAGCTGGCACACATGTCTGCGTCTAATGTCTGCTAATGGGTACATCCTCACTCATTTGCAGATTTTCAGGACTTGCTCAAGAGCCACAGGTTTTTACAGAAAGTCACCTGATAAGGGAGAGGACCTCCAAACTCAACATGCTCCCTGCTCTGTACCCCATCCCACCCCCAAATCCCAAAGTAGTGTACCATACCTCTCTAAGTCATTGGGAGTGGCCCTCCGAGACCCGCCCAGTGGTTGTGTCGAGTCTGGGAATCCAGCTTTTGCTGGTTGCATGCACGTGTGACCGGCACTGGTGGATGAGGGGCAGGACAACTGAACCACACACTGTGGTGGTCACACACTGTCCTGGTCTCCCACACAAGCCCTCTCAGAAGGGCCCCCAGGGGCATTTCAGACATCAGATGTCTCTGTGGCAGATGTGTATGTGGTTGTGATCCCGTGTGGCCTGTAGTTTTGTTGATCTTTTTGGCATTTGGTGCTGAGTGGTCAAAGGCAAGTGCTGGCTCTTATTTGCTGTTTTCCATCTTTCCTTCTTCCAGGAATGTTCCGTTTGGCTGCTGTGCTCCGGGCCACTCTGTCTACCTTTCTCTCAGAGGCCTTGGCTGTTGGACTCCGAGGCTCGAGTGCTTGCACATGGTGGCAAGAGCACCATGGACTCCCGCCACAGCGGGTTTGGTTGTCACAGGACCTTGGTGCCTTCCTGTGCGAAGCTGGCACTCATCGCCCCGCCTTGGCGATGACTCTGTGGTAGAGAAGTCCCTCAAGTCCTTGAAGGACAAGAACAAGAAGCTGGAGGAAGGGGGCCCAGTGTACAGCCCCCCTGCAGAGGTGGCGGTGAAGAAGTCCCTTGGGCAGAGGGTGCTGGATGAGCTGAAGCACTACTACCATGGCTTCCGCCTGCTCTGGATTGACACCAAGATTGCAGCGCGCATGCTCTGGCGGATCCTCAATGGACACGCCCTGACCCGCCGGGAGCGCAGGCAGGTAATGGGGACGCCTCAGCCCTCTCTGTCTCACCTTGTGAGTTTTAAAATGTTTGCTTGCTTCTTGTTTGATGAAGAAAAAGTAAGCAAAACCTGCAAAAAAGTGAACTTCCTGCGTAATAGTGCTAAATTGTAGTGCTGGTGTACTCAGTTCCTTCTGCCAGCAGTTTTCAGCCCACAGGTCTGTTTCCTGCCAGTGCTCGGGTGCCGTCCCCTGGCCTTTGGCTTCTCTGTTACCTGTCGCGCCTTCCACGTCCACACAGTTGTATCTCTGTTGCTGTGGACGGCCTTTCCTCTATCATTGCTTCCAGGTCTGCGTATAGGGCTGTGCATGTCCCTCTTGGTGAGTTTGCTTTTGTTTGTTTGAGACCCATACCCCCAACCCTTCACTCTCTCCCATGTCATGTAGCCAACCCTTCAGACTCATTAATCTGCCTTTAAACATACCCAGATCTGACTACCCCGTACTGCCTGTACTGCATCCTGCCCTGGGCTGTAGTCAGACAACTCCCCTGCTGTCTGCCTCCATATGCCGGCAAGAACAATTTTTTGCAAAAGGAAGTTGGCTTATGCTCCGTGCCCTTGGGGTCACTTGCCCTTCCTAGGGGGAGCCAGAACCCTCCCAGTGGCCCTCCCTGCCCATGTGTCCCGGCTCCTGTGCTCTCCCATGGTAGTGGGCATGTGTGTAGCCTGTGTGCTGGCCATCCCCACTCTAGCACCTTCCCGTCAGGCCCCTCCTACAAGAGCACTAGGCAGCACCAGAAAGACGGGGCTGGAGGGCTCCGTGCTGGCAGGATGTGCTCAGGTGCCCTGCGATTGCTGGCTGTTGTGCCTGTGTGTTTACATGTCCATTCCAGTCTGGCAGGGTACTTGCACATGGGAAATAAACTTGCATAAATAGAAAATGGTTTATTCTCTTAATACAGGTAGACATCTGTAAGTGATAATTCTGACAAGAGTGCTTAGCACTTAGCCACATCTCTCCTTATGGAAGGGGAGCTGCTATGTCACTCAGTCTTCTTGGGCTTGGTGACCTCCTTCAGTGGAGCTTAGGTGCTATTGACTCCATCAAGGGCCTGGGGCACCTCCACTCCAGGCCAGCTGCTCTTCTGGGCAGGAGATAGGATTCTAGTTTCCCTGTCTGGCCCTCCAGCAGGGTGGGAGGAGGTGAGAGGGACAGTAGGGCCCACTTTATCCACTGGAGTCACCACATCTCAGCACTTTGGGGACATCAGTGACTGTTTACAAACTCAGAGTCTTTGTTCTACTGTCTACACACCAGTGAAAATGAGCTTGTTCCTTTCAGGTTTCATGTTTGCAGTCTACTAGTGTACTACTGATCATATGTTTCAGCAGTGGCTTTTACCTTTTTAAAGACAATTGTGACCTGGCACTGTGGCTTATGCCTGTAATCCTAGCACTCTGGGAGGCCAAGGCAGGAGGATTGCTTGAGCTCAGGAGTTCAAGACCAGACTGAGCAAGAGTGAGATTCTATCTTTACTAAAAATAGAAAAATTAGCTGGGTGTTATAGTGTACGCCTGTAGTCCCAGCTACCCAGGAGGCTGAGGCAGGAGGATTGATTGAGCTCAGGTGTTTGAGGCTGCAGTGAGCTATGATGACTCCACGACCCTCTAGCCCAGGCAACAGAATGCAACTCTGTCTCAGAAACAACCAAAAAAACAATTGTACAGTGCTTAAATGTTCTGTGCAACAACAACATTTGTAATTCTGCTTTTGTGTTTATAAACATTTAAGTTCTTTTATTGCCTGGTGTGTTTTACAAAAGGTTTGTTTTTTAAAAAAAATATGCAGTCCATGTTTGAATAAACGTTCTAGTTGGTAAATAATCTCAACTCCTACCAACAGGACATCGAGACCCTTAATGTTAGATGAACGTAAAGACGTGGGCTTAGGAGGTGTTGTGTAGTAATCTGCAGGAGTAAATTGTAAATAAGTAAAAAAAAAAAAACAGAAGAATAGGAATCTATGAGTGCATTTTGATAATAATTTAGAGTGCATTTAGATAATAAATAGAAAAATGAATATGCAAGAAGACAGGATTCTCCCTTACTTCACAAGCGGAAACACAGACGCAGCATAGAACGCCTTGACCAGGCGGCCTCAGTGAACACCACTGAGTGACTGGTGGACCCTGTGATACCTGAGGAGGGGACATCCAGCAGGTGTGTCTCCTGTACCTAATTATGGAGAGACATCAGACAGGCACAAAGTGAGGACCTTTCTATTAATAGAAATTATGTCACTCTTCTAAAGAGCGTCAAATTAATCAAGGAATCAGTGGCAGCACGAACGACAGCATGGATGTGAAGATGTTTCTTGGCTCCTACGGGCCTAGAATGCTTTGTGTGCAGTGCTGTGAGGAGCAGTGCCATAGGGCTGAAGGGAAAGTTCTTGGGAAGCCAGCAGGGAGTGTTCAGGTTTCACAGGGGTTTTTGATTATTTCAACTTGTATCTTTCTTTAGTGGCATCAAACATTGGTTTGTGTATGTCAGTGAAACACTTGGGGGTTTTTCTAATGATTGTTTTGTAGTATAGTCTTAGATCTAACTAAGGGAGCACAAGAGAAATGCAAAGTCAGTTCTCCTCTCCGCAGAGCCTGTGGGCCAGGTGGTATGGCCCAGCCTTCCCTGCTGACCTCCGGCCACGCCAGCAATGTTAGTGCTCAATTGCTGCTGTAGCCTGCTGACCTCTCAGCCTAGGGCACTGGCCAGTGTCCCTGCAGGAGTGGATTGCTAAAAGCACCCAGCGGCCCACAGTGTTAGCACTACAGCTGCTTCTCTGAAGGCAATTGGCATGTGGCTTGAACCCTCAAGAAAGAAATGGGTTTCAGATGTCTGCTGATTGGTTTTAGAACTAGAGCCCTTAGAGATTCCTTTGAGTCACTGCCTGTGGCTGTGCCTGTAAACGATTGTGGGAGAAGGGCTCAAACCCCTCTCTGCCATCCCCATGCCTGCTGTGTCTCACACTCATGGAGTCCTGCCTCTCCAGTTTCTCCGGATCTGCGCTGACCTCTTCCGCTTGGTGCCCTTCCTCGTGTTCGTGGTGGTGCCGTTCATGGAGTTCCTGCTGCCTGTGGCTGTGAAGCTCTTCCCCAACATGTTGCCATCCACATTTGAGACCCAGTCCATTAAGGTGAGGCATTGTGGTAGTAAGCTCATTTCAGAATGAGTCCAAAATTCACTAGGATAGCTGCCTTGTTTGCAACCAATGTTTTAGGTGTTATTTTGAAGCTTTGTGTTGTCTTCATGTTGTCCTTCTGTTGTGCTCTAGTTATTTAGTGGATACTGCGCTTCAGATTTGTTTCTCTTTAAATGTGTTTTAAATATGGTTTTCTAGATAAGGTAAGACCCATTCATGGGTTACAAGATCCATCTAATGCTGGCTCAGCTGGCTATAGCCCACAGGCCAGATCAGGGACCTGCCATGCTCAGTCTTGTGTATCTGGTCCGTGGCCACTTTTGTGAGTCACCAGCAGAGTTAAGCAGTTGTTTTAGTCCACATGGCTCATAAAGCCAGAAAGCTTTACTGTCTGGCCCTTTATAGAAAAATTTTTCCAATCTTTGCTCTAGAGGGTCGCACATATTTTTTAAAACCGTGAAATAGAGTTTCAGAATATATTGCACTTAGATGAGAGTAACCGTTTTGTGAAGTTTCTCCTAGTGTGTGTGGGGAGGTGTGAGATGCTATTCTTGCTGGGGTCGTGGTCTCAGGAGTTGGAGCACCCTCCTGAGCCATAGCCTCCAGGGAGACGGGGTGGCCTGGGGCTGGCAGCGGAGGGTGGAGTGGGCTGGAGCACGGTGCCCTCTCTTTGCCCTTGCAGGAGGAGAGGCTGAAGAAGGAGCTTCGGGTCAAGCTGGAGCTGGCCAAGTTCCTCCAGGACACCATAGAGGAGATGGCCTTAAAGAACAAGGCAGCCAAGGGCAGTGCCACTAAAGACTTCTCTGTGTTTTTCCAGAAGGTACTATGATGCTCCTGAGCCCTATGGCCTCAGCCTGTTGACCTGAGGCTGGTTAGAGCTGCAGAGCGCCACTGTGCCTTGTCTGGGAGCTCTCTGCACTTTCCTTTCTTCCTCTTTTTTGCTATGTTCCGCAAAGAGTGGGGTTCCAGGCAGGAGCTGGCTGTTCCTTCAAGAAGTTTTACTGAGAGGTTTGGCCAGTGACAGCTACAGTGTATCAGGCCTCCTAGGGTCCTCAGGGAGATGGAGCTGCTATGTCTAGACTGAGCCCTGCTGGCATTCAGAGTCACTTGCTTGTATCTTGTGACTTTGCCACAGTCCAGGTGGTAGAATCTAACAGGAAGGACCTGAGACTGGGAGTTATGAGGTGCTGGGTGGTCAGGCTGGGCTCTTCTGCCAGGCTCCACCACCTGGCTGGAGTCAGTCAGGATGGTCCCAAGGGGCTGGTCAGAGGCCTGGTCTGTGCGGTAGAAGGGGAAGGAAGAGGGGACAGATCTCCGGGCTTTCCTGTGGCCATGTGGCCAGTGAGGTGGGGAATGGGAGAGAGTAAGTATCCTGGAAGGGTCCCGAAAGATGCAACAGGGATGACAGTTCCAGGGTTGTTGAGCTTGAGGGATGTGTGCCACTTTCTGGAGTCAGAAGACCATGTCTGTGGTGCAGGAAAAGCTGAGGTCAGAAACTCCAGCTGCTTATCTGTGCTGTCTATGGTGTCTTCACGCTGTAGTGCAGAAGTGAGCGGGTCCTGCAGCCAAGCCCGAAATATTTGCAACATGGCCCTTTACAGAAAAGCTGGCCATGCCCCACTGTCCCTGTGGAAAGGAGCTGGGCACAGCCATGGGGACTGCAGCGTTATAGAAGCCCGGGGGCTGGCAAGATGGAAGCCAGAGGGCCTGGGGGCTGGGTCCTGCCTTTCCTGGGTCACTGTGAGGCGCCAGTTCCTGAGAAGGATGTGCTCATGGTCACCTCCATTGGGGTATGCTGTGTAGGGGATCCCCCCCAGGGGCACACCTGTGATTGGTTCTTGAAGTTGGTGTTCTGCACAGGCAGTTTGGATCATTTTGATTTGGGAAGCTCCTGGGGGTGAGCACCAAGTCAGGCTGGTCCCCCTCATCTGTCCTCTCTGTGAGGGACCGTCCCAGCCCAGTTCTGGGCAGAGCTGGTGGCTTGTCCATTGGGTGGAAGGACATACAGACAATCATCCAAAGAACCCCAAGTAGTCTGAGCTGTGGGACTCAATCCTCTTCCTAAAGGGCAAGAAAGTTGGGTCCCAGCAAAAAAGGGGCTTGAGGCTGAGATGGTGGCTCACACCTGTAATCCTGGCACTCTGGGAGGCTGAGGCGGGAGGATCATTGGAGACCAGCCTGAGCAAAAGTGAGACCCCATCTCTACTATAAATAGGAAGAAATTAATTGGCCAACTAAAAATATATATAGAAAAAATTAGCTGGGCATGGTGGCGCATGCCTATAGTCCCAGCTACTCGGGAGGCTGAGGCAGGAGGATCGCTTGAGCCCAGGAGATTGAGGTTGCTGTGAGCTAGGCTGACGCCACAGCACTCGCTCTAGCCTGGGCAACAGAGTGAGACTCTGTCTCAAAAAAAAAAAAGGAAGAGGGGGGCTTGAAATGGCTACCCACTCCCCTGATGCTCAGAATCTTGTACGTACACATAGGTGTGCCCTCTTCCAGCCACCAAGCAGCTGGGGTCCTGTCACCAGGGTTCCAGGGTGCTGCCCTACAGCCATTCCCATAGCAGGGCCTGCCCCAGTAGAAGCAGCCTCAGCTCTGCTGGCTCAGATGCCACCTATGATGCCTGCAGCAAAGCCCGCAGCATCACCCCCAGGCAAACCCAGACTGTGGCTGCCTGCTGCAATCTCAGGCCAGCCCAGTGCTGGCAGTTTGTCTTTGGGATGTGTAGGCAGCTCCCAATAAGTGAAAGGTGGGTGGTCCAGGGTCAGATGTGGGACCTGAGACTGGGGAGGAAGCCAGGAGAAAACACACACACACATAGCACGTGTGCACACATGCAGTGAATAATACTTACACTTGCTTCTGCAGATCCGGGAGACAGGGGAAAGACCTAGCAACGAGGAAATCATGCGTTTTTCCAAATTATTTGAAGATGAATTAACCCTGGATAACCTGACACGGCCGCAGCTGGTGGCATTGTGCAAACTGCTGGAACTACAGTCCATCGGCACCAACAACTTCCTGCGATTCCAGCTCACCATGAGGTTGCGGTCCATAAAGGCTGACGACAAGGTGAGCCGCTGAAGCACCACCGAACAGGCTTGGCTCTGTTTCTCTGGATTTTTACCTTTTTTCCAGATTACATGAGCAGTATGTCCTCATTGTAGAAACTCTGGAAGATACTAAACAGAAGAAGACAAAATCACTAGTGGTCTTGTCACTCCCAGATCATGACTTTGACTGTTTGTGCATTTCTGCCCACCCTGTCCTGCGTATGTACACACAGTGAGTGTGCATGCATGTCTGCCTCTACTGTAGTAAATATTGAATCACATGGCCCTTTCAGGTTTTCACTTGGCATGACATTCTGAGAGACTCCCATGTCACTAAATATTCATTGAAAAGATGAATTTTAATGACTGCTTAGCATTTCAATAGATGAATGTACCATAATTTATTCAACCAACACTTTAGCTAATCTTTTGCTACCCGAAACAACACTGCAATGAATATCTTTTAGCACAGCATTTTGCTCCAGATCTTTTTCTTCTTTTTTTTTTTTTTTTTTTGAGACAGAGTCTCACTCTTCACCCCAGCTAGAGTGCAGTGGCGTCCTCATAGCTTACAGAAACCTCCAACTCCTGGGCTCGAGAAATCCTCCTGCCTCAGCTTCCTGGTAGCTGGGACTATAGACGTGAACCACCATGCCCAGCTAATTTTTATAAAAATGGGGTCTTGCTCTTGCTCAGGCTGGTCTCGAACTCCTGAGCTCAAGTGATCCTCCTGCCTTGGCCCCCTAGAGTGCTGGGATTACAGGTGTGAGCCACTGTGCCCGGCTTTCTTTCATCTTTTTACTTTCAAGCTTCCTAAGTCCTTATATTTACAGTGTGTCTGTTATTGATTTGATCTGGTGCGACAATCTTTTAATTGAGATAGTCCATATTTTTTCTCTATTTGTCCCACCTGTTCTAGGTTCTACTCAATTATTTCATTTCTTTCTTTTTTTTTTTTTTGAGACAGAGACTTACTCTGTTGCCCAGGCTAGAGTGTAGTGGCGTCAGCCTAGCTCACAGCAACCTCAAACTCCTGGGCTCAAGCGATCCTCCTGCCTCAGCCTCCCAGGTAGCTGGGACTACAGGCACGTGCTACCATGCCCGTCTAATTTCTTCTATTTTTAGTTGTTTGGCTAATTTCTTTCTATTTATAGTAGAGACAGGGTCTCACTGTTGCTCAGGCTGGTCTCGAACTCCTGAGCTCAAGCAATCCTCCTGCCTCACCCTCCCAGAGTGCTAGGATTATAGGCATGAGCCATCGAGACCAGCCAATTATTTCATTTTTTAATTCCTTCTCTCTTTCCTTTTTATTTTTTCCTTTTCTTTCCTTAATCTGCTTCCTTTCTTACCTTCTTTTGGATTAGTCAGGCATTTTTAGATTTTTTCACCCCCTCCATTAGCTTATTATTACTTATTAATTACTATAGTAGTTTCCTAGAGTTTGTAGCCAGCTGCTACCCTCCTTGTCAGTGCTGGCACCTAAAGACACTGGGGCTCCATTTACACCCTGAACCCCCCCTGCTACTGTGGTGTTGTGGTTTTCACCACCCGAGCTTATTAATAGGCATCTACATTTTTACCCTCCTCGCTGTCATTCCTTCCTCCCTGCATTTCTGTGTTTCTATCCTGATTATTTTCTTTTACATGAGGAATTCCCTCTAATATTTCCTAGGACATGGGTCTGTTGTGGTGAATTTTCTTAGTTTTTGTTTGCCTGGATGTGTCTTTGTTTCCCTTTCCTTTTTACAGGGTTTTTTCCATGGGTATAGAACTCCAGGCTTGCCATTCTGTTCCTCCTGCCCCTATAGGTTCTCTCGGTGTCTGGCTTCCACCGTGTCTCTCCTAGGAGGGCAGCCGCGGGGCCTGTCATCGTTTCTTTGAGATGTATATCTCTTCTCTGGCAGCTTCTAAGACTTTTTCTGTATTTTTGTTTTTTAGCAATTTTATAACAGTGTATGTAGGTGTATCTGTCTTTGTATCCATCTGTTTATTGATAATAATGTTCTGTTATAACAGGAAGTGCTGCCTTTACCCCTCTGCTCCCCTTGGGGCCTCCTAACTGTCCGTCAGCCTCCTTCACCTTGGCTCAGCACAAGTGAGCTTTTCTGTATTTTACACCAATCTTTGCTTTTAGGTTACTGACTCTCTCTTCTTCTGGGTCTCATCTATTACTATCTTATGCGTTCTTAATTTTAGTCCTAGAAATTCTGTTTGGTTGTATTTTAGAATTCTCAAGTATAGCTGTCCATCTTGTCATCTGTTTTCTTCAGCACACTGGTCATTCATGTCTGATTACTGTAATAACTAGGTGGTCTGTAGGTCATTTTCCTTTTGATTAATTTATTTTTTTTTTTTTGGAGACAGGGTCTCACCCTGTCACCCTCTGCTGGAGTGCAGTGGCTTCATTGTAGCTCACTGTAGCCTGGAACTTCTATTTTTTTATAGAGACAGAGTCTCACTATGTTGCCCAGGCTGATTTCAACTCCTGGCCTCAAGGATCCTACCACAGCCTCCCAAAGTGCTGTGTAGGTCTTTTTCTTTTGTTTTCTGTCTTGGTTTTGTTTGTTTGTATATTTAGCATTTCCTGCATGCAGGTATTATCTATGGCGACTTATAGCAGTTGAGGAAGGGCCCACCTGTGTCTGGGGAGCAAGCCAAGGAGCCTGTCACCCATACCGATCAAGACGAAGGCCAATAGGGAGCCTTAACCTCCACCCTTGCCAGGATGCAACAGGACACCCAAGCCCCTGACTGGGATGGCAGCAGAGAAGGCTGAGCAGGGAGCTGGTTCTTTCATCCCCAACAGGTGGTTGTAAACTACCTTACCCATGTGCCCAAGGTGTCAGTAAAGACCAGGTGGGGAGCCTGGCCTTCTACCCTCAGCTGACAATAACAGTATACTCCCCTCACTGGGAGGGGTGGGATCAGGACTTTCACCACTGCCCAGTAGTAACAAGGTCACTTCCAACCACTGTGTCAGTGGAAGCCAGGTGAGAAACAGTAATAAGGCACTTCTTCCCTAGCTAGCCAGGGAGGCATCGGTGGAGGCCTCATGTGGAGCCAGGACATTTGCCAACCCCTCCCAGCAGTAACAAGAAGTGTCTCTCCCCCCTGAGGTGTCAACAGAGGCCAGATGGGGAGCCTGGACTCCAAACAGGGCAGCACTCCCACCTGTCCTAGAATGTGCCTATAATTTAGTTTAGAAATGTGACTGAGTGACAACACAATTCCGTCAATAGAAACTTGTTACAGCTCCTCTGGAAACATGGCACAGTATGCCACTTGGCCACGTGCCACCTGGACACCTGTGAGGATTGGGGTTCTGCCTTCATTCCTGTGTGCAAGGAGGAGCAAGGTGGAGACATTTTTGAATGGGCAGGAAGTAAAACACAGATGTTAGGGTTTGTGGTTGGTCAGGGAAAGCTGGACCTCAGGGGAGATGCAGTCAACTTTGGGCTTTAGCTTGGCCCTGTGATGAATAGATTGGAGACTAGCCTGAGCAAATCATCATTTGCAAAATCTATAAAACAACACACCTCCCGCACGATGTCAGAGTAGCATCAGAAGAAGCCAGCTAAGACAGAAGATTGAAATAAGATCCAGATTCTCATAACATAGTACCCAGAATGTTCAGCTTTCAATCCAAGAACCAGGAAGATCTCACAGTGAATCAAAAAAGGTGACTACTAGATGCCAACTCTGGTATGACAGGTGTTAGAAACACTGGGCTGGGCTCACACCTATAATCCCAGCACTTCAGGAGGCAGAGGTGAGAGGATCCCCTGAGCTCAGGAGTTTGAGACCAGCCTGAGCAAGAGTAAGACCCTGTCTCTACAAAAATATAGAAAAATTAGCCAGGCGTGGTGCCATGCATGTGCTTGTAGTCCCAGCTACTCGGGAGACTGAGGCAGGAGGATTGCTTGAGCCCTGGAGTTTGAGGTTGCAGTGATCTGTGATGACACCACTGCACTGCAGCCTGGGTGACAGAGTGAGACTCTGTCTCAAAAAAAAAAAAAAGAAACATTGGACAGGCTGGGTGTAGTGGCTCACACCTGTAATCCTAGCACTTGGAGTCTGCGGCAGGAGGATTGCTTGAGCTCAGGAGTTTGAGACTAGCCTGAGCAAGAGTGAGACCCTGTCTCCACCAAAAAGGAGAAAGAAAAAAAAAGCCTAGCCAGGTGTGTGGTATTCACCTGTAATCCCAGCTACCTAGGAGGCTGAGGCAGGAGGATCATGTAGAGCCCAGGAGTTGGAGGTTAAATGAGCTATGATGACACCACTGCACTCTACTCAGGGCAACAGAGTGAGATTCTGTCTCCACAGAAACAAAAGAAGGCAACTGAATACCCCTCCTCACAACCCCCCACGCCTTCATTAAAAAAATAAAAATTCTTTAAAAATATTAAAATAAAAACACCGGACAAAGGCTTTAGAGCAGCCGTCACATTACTGATTGAAACACTTGGGGAAATAGAAAGTCCTAGCAAAGAAAAAAGATACTAAGGAGAACAAAATGAAAACTTAGAACCGAAAAATACAATAACTGAAATAAAAAAACTCAGCAGGTGGGCTCAATAGCTGAATGCAGAAGACAAAAGACAGAATCAGTGAACTTTAAGATAAAATGATGAAAACAACCCCTTTGAACAACAGAGAAAACAAGTTAAAAATGAACCCCATAGTCTGTTCTACAGCAAACGTCTAACATCTGTGTTCAGAGTTTCTGAAAGACAGAGGAAGAGGGCAGGGCTGGAAAGGCACTTGGCCAAGTAATGGCTAAAATCTTCCCAGATTTAGTAAGAGACATAAATCTGCAAATTTAAGAAGCTGAGTGAGCCCCAAACAGCGTAAACCCAAAGAAACTTTTTTTTTTTTTTTTTTTTCCTGAGACAGAGTCTCGCTTTGTTGCCCAGGCTAGAGTGAGTGCTGTGGTGTCAGCCTAGCTCACAGCAACCTCAAACTCCTGGGCTCAAGGAATCCTGCTGCCTCAGCCTCCCGAGTAGCTGGGACTACAGGCATGCGCCACTATGCCTGGCTAATTTTTTCTATATATATATTTTAGTTGGCCAGTTAATTTCTTTCTATTTATAGTAGAGACGTGGTCTCGCTCTTGCTCAGGCTGGTTTCGAACTCCTGACCTCGAGCAGTCCGCCCTCCTCGGCTTCCCAGAGTGCTAGGATTACAGGTGTGAGCCACCGCACCCAGCCAACACAAAGAAACTTATACTGAGACATTTCAAACTAATGAACACTGAAGACAAATAGTTTTGAAAACATTGAGAGAGAACGGTGTCTTTACCTGCAGGGGAAAATGATTCAAATGACATTGGGCTTCTCAGAAACTGTGGAGTCCACAGCAGGTGGAACAATATTTTTCAAGTGCTGAAAGAAAAGAACTGTCAGCCTAGAGTCTATAACCAGCAAAAATACAGGAACGAGGGGGCAACTGAGACTTTCTCAGATGAAAGGAAACTAAGAATTTGTCACCAGCAGACCTCCCCTACAAGAAGGGCTGAAGGAAGTTCTATGAAGAGAAGGGGAACACTAAGAGAAGGAACCTCAGAGCATCAGGAAGAAAGGACACAGCAGGCGAAATCGTGGGTTAATATGATAGACTTCCCCTCCTCTGTACCTTCTAAAGAGCTGGGTTGGTTGCGGTGGAATGATGGCGCTAAGTGATGTGGTTCTGGTGCAGGTGGAGGGGATGTGTGAGACGCTGTTACAAATGGGGGCGTTTACACTTTCTTTGGCCTGGTAAAGTGACAACCCTAGTGGATTATGATGAGCCATGTCTGTGTAACATGATCCCCAGAGCAGCCCCTGAAAAGGCTGCTCAGAGAGACTCAAAACTACTGTAGAGAAATCAGAGTAGAGCTCAAATAACCCACAGAAGGATAAGGAAACAAATACAGAAACAAAAAGTAGCTTTATTCATAATAAATAAGCTGGAAATAACTCAGATGTCCTTGACTAGGTGAATGGAGAATGCTCCTTAGCAGTAACAAGGAACTGACTTTAGATATGTATAGCAATGTCTGGATCTTTAGGGAGCCCCGAGGTTATGTCCCGGTTACATACCAAGCGATCCCATTTCTGTAACGTTCTTCACTGGTAAACTTACAGACATGGAGACGAATGTGTCTGGAAAGAGCAACTTGAGGGATCCTGTGGTGATGGGAATTGTTTCTGTCTTGACTGGATCGATGACAGTGTTCTGGTTATGATGTGTGGTTTTGTAGGATGTTAGGCCTAAGGGAACCCAGTAAATGGAGTGTGGGATCTCTGTATTCTTTGTTAGAACTGTAGTATATCTATAATCATGTCAAAGCATTTAATTTTAGAAATGGAGGCAGTGGTAACACCTACCTCACAGGATGGTTGAGGGCAGAGGGCTCACCGAGGTGACAGTGAAGAGCAGACTTGGGAACTGCCTGGCATGGATGAGGTGGCACCCAGCTGTTTGGCAGCAGCCTGTTGTTACTTCTTTGTTTCTTCTCTTCTCACCTGTTGCCCCTTGTGTGGCCTCTGTGCTCTTTGTCTCTGAGACTCCTGTTTGCCTTTTTAGATTTGGGTTACAAGACCTCAGGCTGAGGGGGAGCAGAGGGAGCCCTTCTGGATATGAGGCCAAGATATGCCTTCAGAGTGTTTGGGCCCCTCCCCTTCTCTCCCTCCTTCCTTCTTTTTCCATCCTGGGAACCCTGAGAATGCTTTGGCAGATCCTGGACTGTGGTTATCAGGAGGTGGCAGGCACAGCCAGGGTCGGGCTGGTTCTGCTACCGGGAGAGATGGGCCATTTCTCTGGGCCGCTGAGGAGAAGGTCCACGTCCCCAAGCAGATATAGGTGAAGGTGGCTTATCTGTGTCTTGGGGTTATTCCGACCATCATGGACTTCCCAAGATCCCAGCCCTCAGTCTGGGTTCTGTTCACTTCAAACCTAGAACTGGGCTTTGGTGGTGATGGTTTGTCTTTTTCTTGGCAAAGCCTTTTAGATGCTTATTCCCATATTTGTTACCATAAATACCATAGACCACTGAAGACCTTTCACACTGATAATTAATTGACTTCCTTTCCTAGCTTATTGCTGAGGAAGGGGTGGACAGCCTGAACGTCAAGGAATTGCAGGCGGCTTGTCGGGTACGGGGCATGCGGGCCCTGGGCGTCACAGAAGACCGTCTGAGGGAGCAGCTGAAGCAGGTGCGGAGTCTGAGGGTGGGCTCGGGCAGATTCGTAGCTTTCCCTTCTTTCCAGACCCAAGCAGACTTGTGGGAAACTTCAAAATCAAAGACCAGAGACCCACTGAAGACTTTTTTCAAACTCTGGGGAGATGGGCCTGGTGAAGCCACACTGTGGCCTACCTGGGGATGCCTGGAGGTTAGGTGCTATCTATTAACCTTCTGGTCCTACCACACATACACGGCATCCCCATGTTCTCAACTTTGGTAGCCTTTTGAGTATTGCTTTGGTTTTTCTCATCTGCCTTTGGTGCTTTTTTGTGTGTTTTTATTTTTTTGAGACAGTCTCACTCTATTGCCCAGGCTAGAATGCCGTGGCATCATCCTAGGTCACAGCAACCTCAAACTCCTGGGCTCAAGTGATCCTTCTGCCTCAGCCTCTCGAGTAGCTGGGACTACAGGCATGTGCCACCATGCCCAGCTAATTTTATATATATATATATTTTTAGCTGTCCAGTTAATTTGTTTCTATTTTTTTTTTTTTAGTAGAGATGGGGTCTCACTCTTGCTCAGGCTGGTCTCGAACTCCTGAGCTCAAACAATCCTCCCGCCTCGGCCTCCCAGAGTGCTAGGATTATAGGTGTGAGCCACCACACCTGGCCTCTCATCTGCTTTTGGTTGATTTTAGAGATTCTTAGTAACTTACTCTTTTCTTGGTTATCTATAGTCAGATTAGGCCTGAGGTTCATATCCTTTGAAATTTCTGGGACACGGTCACATTTTGACTGTCTTTCTTAAGTGTGGCCAGGGAAGGTTTGGGTAATGTGACCCAGTGTGACCTCTGGAACTGGCCCTTCTCTCAGCTGCCCTCTGAGCAGCTAGTACATGAGGGCTTCCTCTTGCCCACTCAGGTGTTAGTGTACCCTGCCTTTCAGCACCTTGAGAGGGCCTTGGGCAGAAATCGAAATGCCAGGTCCGTGTGGCACTGATGCTGTCAGATGGAGCAGATTGTATGTTAGGTGGGTGACAGCCACAGTCACTCATTCTTTTTTTTTTTTTTTTTTTTTTTACCGCATATGTGGTAGAAATTCTTTACATTAAGAGGCTTAAAGGGTGCAGTGCTTGGGCCTGTCTCTCTCCTGACTGCTCTGCCACTGCCTTTCTTGGCAGTCACCTGCTTGTCTAGTTTTTCATGCAACCTTCAAGTGTTGAACATCCTCCTCTCCTCTTAAACACAAACAGTATTTATCATGTGATACATCCTCACCCCTTTGTCGTCTATGGGCTGCATCTTTTTTTGTTTTTTGAGACAGAGTCTCACTCTGTTGCCCGGGCTAGAGTGCCGTGGCATCAGCCTGGCTCACAGCAACCTCAGGCTCCTGGGCTCAAGCGATCCTCCTGCCTCAGCTTCCTGAGTAGCTGGGACTACAGGCATGTGCCACCATGCCCAGCTAAATTTTTCTATGTATTTTTAGTTGTCCAGCTAATTTCTTTCTATATTTAGTAGAGACAGAGTCTTACTCTTGCTCAGGCTGGTCTCGAACTCCTGACCTTGAGTGATCCTCCAGCGTTGGCCTCCCAAAGTGCTAGGATTACAGGTGTGAGCCACCATGCCCGGCCTAGGGGCTGCATCTTTGATGCAAAACCTTCTCTGTGATATGTCTGGCCTGGTTGTGCTGACCATCCCTGGAGCTATTCCTAGCCTTCTGGAGCACAGCAGGGTCACAGGCAGCACACACGCAGATGTCTGTGAGAGGGAGGCCATGCAGGCACCATTGCTGCCTAGGCCGCTCAAGAGAGGATGGCACCTGAGGGGTTTGGGCATGAAGTGCTCACATGTTTTCCTTCTCTGTCCACCTTTGCCCAACATTTCCTCCCTGTTCATAGGGTTTTTTCCTCATCTCTTGCTCTGTGCTCAGTTTGTGTCTAAACATTGTCATAGTGTTTTTTTGTCCATTTGAAGATTGTCTTGGTGTCACTAAAGCAGCCTGAAGACACCTGGCCTGTAGCAGGCTGTGGCACCTGATCTCTCAGTGAACTTAACGATGCTTTTAAGGGAAGAGCCTGCTTGTTGTTCTTAAGGCCCCTGGTGGCTCCTGCAGGGGTGCCAAAGACCCTCTGGGCGCTGCAGGCGTCTTTACCGAGGTGGTGGTTGTCTGAGGCACTGCAATAGAGCAACACGCAGGCCATTAAAGCTCAAGGTTCATCTTCCCTGGAGAGTTCCTTCTGATGGCTCAGTAGACTGATTAGCCCAAGTCTTGCTTTGGCTGTGGCCTCTTCCCAGCCACACCAGAACAGTAGAAGAACATTCTGGGGTTGAAAGTCCTGGGCCACTTGGTGGGAGCTATGGGTGGCCTGAGGCTGGTGGGTGGAGTGGGAGCTGCATGTCTGGTGAGATTGGGGTCTTGTGTTCTAGTGGCTGGACCTGCACCTGCACCAGGAGATCCCCACATCACTGCTCATACTGTCCCGAGCTATGTACCTCCCAGACACCCTCTCGCCCGCCGACCAGCTCAAATCTACACTGCAGACCCTTCCAGAGATCGTGGTATGTGTTGTCAGGAAACCCCTTTACCTGGTCACTTTGTAAGTAGCCCTCCTCTCTTCTGGGGTGGGGCGAGGGGGCACTGAAACACTCAATTCCTCAGCTGTGGGAGCCCCCACCCAGGAGCCCCCAGGCCTATCTACTGCCCCTCATGTCTCCCCCACCCATTGTGGCACAATCACTCAGTGCACCCTGAGGGATCCTGACCCTGCCGTGGGTTGGCTGTACATGGGACATCTGTAACACAGCATTCACCATTTTTGCCCGTAGTGTGTCTTCTTTCTCTGAACATCAAAGGCACAGGAGATGACCCTCTGTGCCTTTCCCAACAGTTGAGGGAAAGTGTCCCAGCAGTGCATGCTGTCTCTTTTGTGTGAAGCCCTGATGGAGACAACGCTCAGAGATAACGGGGCAGGGGCAGAGGCCCAGGGCAGCATAGGCCTCTGGTGGCTGCTGGGGTTCACTCACAGGTATGCCCTCCTCTCTGAAGGCGAAGGAAGCCCAGGTGAAAGCGGCGGAGGTGGAGGGCGAGCAGGTGGACAACAAGGCAAAGCTGGAGGCCACACTGCAGGAGGAGGCGGCCATCCAGCAGGAGCACCGGGAGAAGGAGCTGCAGAAGCTCTCACAGGCAGTGGTGAGCAGCTGGGTGCGGCCTGACCCAGCTCTGTGGGATGCGAGGCTCTCCTGGTCCAGCCCACCTAAAAACTCCTTCATGCCCATGTACTTGGCCCCACAGTTTGGGTCTTGTTTATTCCTTCCTGGAATGGCAAGGGTGGCACAGTGGAGGCAGGATGGCTGGGTGTGGGACCTTCCCAAAGGAGAGCCACAGTAGGACCTGTGGGGGTGTGGCTTGGCCATCTCTCCCAGTGTGGGTGCTGGTCATTTCAGAAGGCCCAGCTCAGCACTAAGGCAGTGCGCACCTTATCGGGGGCCTTGCCTAAAGGAGCACTGGCAGAGGAGACTCAGGTTCCCTCGGGCTCTAGGCTATGCTGCAATTCAGCCCTGGGTCTTCCTGGGTCACTTATATGCGCAGCCACCCACAGACTCAGCCTCCTGCTCTGCAGGTGACAGGGAATTGTCGTGGAGTCACGGGGAGAGGCCAGTGATGAGGGCAGGTGCTCTGGCTTCCTCTGTAGAAAGGCCTCAGGACCTGGCCAGTTGTGGGGCAGCTGCATGGCAAGTCCTCCAGGGCGAGCTTGTGCCAGGTGCACCACCCAGCATCACCTAGAGGCCTCTTCCAAGTGTGGCCTCTGTCAGTCACACCCATGCTGCCTCTGTGGGCCAGGGTGGTGCTGAGCTGGTGTGGCCTTGCATTTCAGAAGGACGTTGAGCTGGAAGGAACAGAAGCTGCTCCTGGGGGGCCAGTGGCTGAGCCTCAGCCAGAAATGCCTGATGTGACCCTGCAGTCAGAGACCCTGAAGGACACTGCCCCAGTGCTGGAGGGCTTGAAGGTAACTGGGGCCTCTAATAGGTCCTGAGGACATGGGGACTGAGGTGGGTGTGGTCTGCTCCGTGGACAATGGACAGTTGTGGGGCAGGGATGGGGATAAGCTGAAAGGAAGTAGAGGAAAGGAAGTAGAGTGAGCATGAGGCCAGGGGACCCCCGGTGGCCTGGGAGGTGTGAGGAGAGCAAGTCTGGCTTGGTTCCGAGCTCTGCCCAAGCGCCTGGCAGGTGAGGCTGTTGTGAACTTGGTACCCTGGCCTGCTGTGCTCTGTTGCAGGTTCTGACACCTGAAGCTTGGTTTCTAGGCTCCCTGTCAGCCTGCCTGGGCAGTGGCTCAGCTGGTAGGAGGTAATGTCACCTGCTGGGTAACCCAGGCTCGGGGCACCATCTGGACCCCATGTCAGCCTGTGTGGTACCACACATCCTGTGGCCTCACCACCCTCAGTTGACCTCCTGGCTCCTGTGCCGCCTGTCTGGGGCATGTTCTTTTTTTTTTTTTTGAGACAGAGTCTCACTTTGTTGCTCAGGCTAGAGTGAGTGCCGTGGCATCAGCGTAGCTCACAGCAACCTCAAACTCCTGGGCTCAAGCGATTCTACTGCCTTAGCCTCCCGAGTAGCTGGGACTACAGGCATGCGCCACCATGCCCGGCTGATTTTTTCTGTATGTATTTTTTATTTGGTCAATTAGTTTCTTTCTATTTTTAGTAGAGACGGGGTCTCGCTCAGGCTGGTTTCGAACTCCTGACCTTGAGCAATCCACCCGCCTTGGCCTCCCAGGGTGCTAGGATTGCAGGTGTGAGCCACCACGCCTGGCCCTAGGGCACCTTCTGTGTGGAGCTCACAGACCCTGGCACCAAGGAGCAGGTCCTAGGGCCATGCTGGGCAGAGAAAGTGTCTGATAAACAGAGGGAGACAGCTTGGCAGCAGGAGAGACCCAGGTGGGAGATTTCTGTCTGGGGTCTCAGCAGGGGCATCTTGAAGGAGGTGAAGAGGCAGCAATCCCGGCCCAACCCCCAGAGGTCAGGAGGAGGCCACCTGTGAGATGGAGCATGTTGTTCCCTAGACACAAGTGGAAGAGGGTGGGTGGCTTCAGGTGCTGGGGGTGTGAGACCTGAGCCTCAGGTTCTTTCTGGTAGGTGACATGGGGTAGGTGGCAGTCTTGTTAGGAGCAGTGGCAGAAGCAGTGATCCTTGGAGGACCAGGGAGGGCAATAGCCCCTTTAGGCCTGTGGGGAAGGGCAGCCCCCCTGGCCAAGGTGGCTGACTGGAGTCTGTGGGGACTCCTTTTAGAGGCTGGCATGGTTTGGGATAAACCTGGTAGGAGGCGGAATTCCAGTGCCTCACCTTACCTGGTGGAGGCCAACGGCCTGAGGAAAGCAGGTGTTTCACCCTGCCAGTGGCCCTGAGGCCTGTGGGGAGTGTGGCCCAGGAAACATGGAAACAGACATGTGGTGTCGTCCTGGCTGGGAGAAGGAGATCACCAACCAGGCAGTAGTCTCAGGAGACTGGGCAAGCTGGGCTTGAAAGGTGAGCCTGGGAAGGGGGCCCCGAGCACTCCTGTAGAAGTTGGGGAGCTGGGCTACCAGGTGTCAGGGACTGAGCTACCACTGTCATTTGTAAGGAGTGCAGGGCTGGATTAGGGGCCAGCAGAGCAGAGGTGGGGCCTGGCAAGGCCATGGAACACATTTCCAGAAGGACCAACACTGCAAGTCAGCAAAAAAGGAGGGACAAGCTGGGCATGGTGGTTCACGCCTGCATTCCCAGCCCTTTGGGAGGCTGAGGTGGGGGATCACTTGAGGCCAGCCTGGACAATACAGCGAGACCCTATCTACAAAAAATAAGAAAAATTAGCCGGGCTTGGTGTCACATACCTATAGTCCTAGCTACTCAGGAGGCAGAGGCAGCAGGATCACTTGACCTCACACTTTGAGGCTACAGTGAGCTATGATGACACCATTGCACTCCAGCCTGGGAGGCTCTGTCCTAACAAAAAGAAGTAGGGACCCATTAGTAATAGGATGGGATGGTTGGCTAACTTTGTGGAAGCAGATGAATCCCATTTCCAACGATTGGAAGACTTAGATGTAAAAGGAAATTTAGGACTCTTGGGAGAGCATATGAACTAAGGGTTGCCAAGAATTTCTTAGAAGCACAAACCTTTAAACAGTTACAGTGGAGAACTTTGGTTTCCTGAAAGGATAGCATAGCATGGAAAAGACAAGCAGCTCATTCCCCCAGCCAGTGCAGATCTGGAGAGTTCAGTGTTGGGCATCTTTGTTCATGAGGGTAGAGGGCTGAGCAGCTCCATCACCAATAAGCACATTCAGTTGATAGTGGAGAACCTTTCCATGAGGAAAACCCCAGGCCCAAATGGCTTCACAGGTGAAGTCACTGATGAAACAAACACTGAGGACCAGTGCTCTGCAAACTCTACAGAAAACTGAAGAGACAACATTCCCCAACTCATTTGATGAGGTGAACATTACGATAATAGGAAAGTCAGACAGATGTGAGAAAGTTACAGACTGATACGTTCTATGAACATAGATATAAAAAGGTTTTATTTGTTTTTAAATTTTTTATTTTTAATGACAGATACATAGGTTGGGTGTGGCAGCTAACGCCTGTAATCCTAGCACTCTGAGAGGCCGAGGCGGGTGGATCGCTCAAGGTCAGGAGTTTGAAACCAGCCTGAGCAAGAGGGAGAACCCGTCTCTACTAAAAAAATAGAAAGAAATTAATTCGCCAACTAAAAATATGTAGAAAATATTAGCCGGGCATGGTGGTACATGCCTGTAGTCCCAGCTACTCAGGAGGCTGAGGCAGGAGGATTGCTTAAGCCCAGGAGTTTGAGGTTGCTGTGAGCTAGGCTGACGCCACAGTACTCTAGCCCAGGCAACAGAGTGAGACTCTGTCTCAAAAAAAAATTTATAGATACATAATACTTGTACATATTTATGGTATACATGTGATATTTTGATATAAACATAATGTGTAATGACAAAATCAGGGTAATTATGTTACCCATTTTCTCAAGCATTTATTATTTCTTTCTTTTTTTTTTTTTTAAGACAGAGTCTCACTTTGTTGCTCAGGCTAGAGTGAGTGCCGTGGCATCAACCTAGCTCCCAGCAACCTCAATCTCCCAGGCTCAGGCAATCCTACTGCCTCAGCCTCCCAAGTAGCTGAGACTACAGGCATGTGCCACCATGCCCAGCTAATATTTTCTACATATTTTTAGTTGGCGAATTAATTTCTTTCTATTTATAGTAGAGGCGGGGTCTCGCTCAGACTGGTTTTGAACTCCTGACCTTGAGGGATCCACCTGCTTCAGCCTCCCAGAGTGCTAGGATTATAGGCGTGAGCTACCGCGCCCAGCCATATCATTTCTTTATATTAGGAACATTCCAATTCTACTCTTTCAGTTATTTTGAAATATACAATAAGTTATTGGCAACTACAGTCAGCTCCTTGTACTACTGAACACTAGATCTTACTCCTTATATCTAACTGTAATTTTGTAACTATTAACCATTTCCTCTTTTTCCCCCATCCTCTTCCCAGCCTCTGATAACCATCATTTTATTCTCTATCTCCATGAGTTCAATTTTTTTTTTTTAGTTCTCACATATTAGTGAGAACATGTCCTCCAGTACCATCCATGTTGTTGCAAATGACAAGATTTCGTTCTTTCCTTTGGCTGAATAATATTCCATTGTGTATATATGCCATATTTTCTTTCTTCTTTTTTTTCTTGAGAAAGGGTCTCACTCTGTCACCCAGGGCAGAGTGCAATGGTGTGATGATTACAGCTCATAGCAATCTCAAACTCATGGGCTTAAGACTCTTGCCTGAGACTCCCAAGTAGCTGGAACTATAGGCACACACATACCACTATGCCTGGCTAATTTTTTGAAAATTTCTTATAGAGAGGGAATCTTGCTATGTTGCCCACTCTGGTCTCAAACTCCTGGCCTCTAGCAGTCCTCCTGCCTTGGCCTCCCAAGATTTACAGATGTGAGCCACTGTACCTGGCCTTTACTACATTTTTTAAATCCATTCATCTGTTGATGTATACTTCGGCAGATTCCATATCCTAGCTATTGTGAATAGTGCTGCAATAAGCATGAGAATTCAGATACCCTTCAACATATTGATTTATTTTCTTTTAGGTATATACTCAGCTGTGGGATTGCTGGGTTGTTGGGTAGTTCTATTTTAGTTTTGTGAGGACCCTCCATACTGTTTTCCTTAGTGGCAATATTAATTTAATATCCATTCCCACCAACAGTGTATGAGATTTCTCTTTTATATCCTCACCAGAATCCTTATACCTTGCCTTTTGGATAAAAGTGATTTTAACTGGAGTGAGATGATACCTTATTGTTTTTTGTTGTTGTTATTGTTTTACAAGGGAATGACACTGTATCATTGTGGTTTTAATTTGCATTTCTTTGAAGAGTAGTGATGTTGAGCATTTTTTCATATACCTGTTAGCCGCTTGTATGTCATCTTTTGAGAAATATCTGTTCAGATCTTTTGCCCTATTTTTTTTTTTTTTTTTTTTTTGACAGGATCTCACTCTGTTGCTGCGGATAGAGTGCAGTGGCATCATCATAGCTCACTGTAATCTAAAACTCCTGAGCTCAAGTGATTCTCCCGCCTCAGCCTCCCAGAGTGCTAGGACTATAGGCAGGAGCTGCTGCGCCCAGCCCAGATTTAAGTTCTTAATCCATTTTAATTTGATTTTTGTATATGGTGAAAGATAGGGGTCTAGTTTTAGTGTTCTACCTATACACATTTAGTTTTCCCAGCACCATTTATTGAAGAGACTGTCCTTTCCCCAGTTTATGTTCTTGGTGCCTTTGTTGAAAATGAGTTGACTATAAATAAATGTTTGGGTTTATTTGTGGGTTCTCTATTATGTCTACCTTCACACATGTACCATGCTGTGTGGTTCCTACATCCTTGTGGTATGATTTGAAGTCAGGTAATGTGATGTCTCCAGCTTTATTCTTTTTGCTCTTGATTACTTTGGCTATTCAGTGACTTTTGTGGTTCCATACAAATTTTAGGAGTTTTGTTTTTCTGTTTCTGTGAAGAATATCATTGGTAATTTGGTAGCGGTTATATTGAATTTGTAAATAGTTTTGAGTAGTGTGGACATTTTAACAATATTGATTCTTCCAATCTATGAGCATGAAATATCTTTCCCTTTTTTGTGTCCTCTTCAATTTCTATCGTTGATGTTTTACAGTTTTCATTGTGGAGATCTTTCACTTCTTTGGTTAAGTTTATCCCTTGGTGTTTTATTTTATTTGTAGCTGTTGTAAATGGGATTACTTTATTGGTTTCTTTTTTAGATTGTTTGCTATTGGCATATAGAAATGCTGTTGATTTTTGTATGTTGATTTTGTTTCCTGGAACTTCACTGAATTTTTTTATTAGTTCTAATAGTTTTTGGTGAAGTCTTTAGGTTTTTCTAAATATAAGATCATATTGTCTGTAAATAAGGATAATTTGACTTCTTCTTTTCCAATTTGGATGCCCTTTCTTTCCCTTGTCTAATAGCTCTGACTGGGACTTCTGGTACTATTTTGAGTAAAAGTGGCATAAGTGGGCATCCTTGTCTTGTTCCAGATCTTAGAGGAAAGGCTTTCAGTTTTTCCCTAGTCAGTATGAAAATAGCTATGGGTTTGTCATATATAGTTAACACATTAAACTGCCATGTGGGTTGTATTTAACTCAATCTAGTTTTGAACCTAGGGCCTCAGGAAACATATGTAACTCATGTCTGTTCGCCTTGGGAGCCACAAGAACTATTTTTCAAGTTGCATATGACTCATTCACAGAAAGCAGTAAAAAATACCAAAATTTTCATTAAATTAGAAACAATCATTTTGTTTTCCAAGTTTTTTTTTTTTTTTTTTTTTTTGAGACAGAGTCTCACTCTGTTGCCCAGGCTAGAGTGCCATGGCATCAGCCTACCTCACTGTAGCCTCAAACTCCTGGGCTCAAGCAATCCTGCTGCCTCAGCCTCCCAAGTAGCTGGGACTACAGGCATGTGCCACCATGCCCGGCGAATTTTTTCTATATATATATTAGTTGGCCAATTAATTTCTTTCTATTTATAGTAGAGATGGGGGTCTCGCTTTTGCTCAGGCTGGTCTCGAACTCCTGAGCTCAAACGATCCGCCCACCTTGGCCTCCCAGAGAGCTAGGATTACAGGCGTGAGCCACCGCGCCCGGCCTGTAAGA